>PTEX01000053.1:1101536-1128578 GCA_003342815.1 Eudromia elegans | reverse complement strand
TTTTTTTAAGTGTGATACAGTTAAGTGCATTGTAAGTAAGCTAAAAACACCCACATTTTTGGCCGCTATTTTCATAACAGATTTTGCTCCCAATTTGGTACTGCTCAATATGTTTTCAAAATTGTCTTTGAGTCCACTGGAAGACAGCACAGTGCAGAAGGCAGCAAGTGTGAATAGATGGGAATAGGTTTTCTGCTGCAAACATCCAGCATCAAACGTGCAGCTGGTGACAATGCAGGGACTGCTAGTGAGTTCCACAGAATTTTTTTTCTCTCATTCTTTAAGAGAAGCACTTAAAGAAAAAAAACTTCTCCATATTTTTATCTGCTACTTTAAGAAGCAGTAGCTAAGTTAATCAGCTTCTTCCAATACTACTGCTTTTACTGTCCATGATGACTTGCCTCTAATCTTTGATAATTTTGCTTATGGGGACTGAGAAACTATACGTACTTCTTTAGTACTGCTATAGGGTCTCATACAGATTTTACAGTGTGATGTTCTTAATGTTTTGGAAAAAAAAAAGGCCCAAAATAGAAGGCAGAAATCCCCCTGAGCTTTGAGTTATAATAAATATTGACATTTATGTTTACACTTTACAAATATTTTGTGCAAGTATATTTCATAGAGATTTCAGCATATTTAAAAGTAGCTGTTGTCATGTAATAGCAAAAAAGAGTTATATGGCTTAGTCTGAAACCAATTTTGTCCACTGTTGGAAACTGTTCAAACAATTTATGGTAAAGGCATTCACTTGGAAGATCCCATCAAACATTTAAGAAATGAAGTCATATTTTATTAAATTCATAACCTAGTTCAAGAATCATTAAAAGAAATCTTGTTTATTYTAGGTCTATATTTTTTACAGGATAAAGGATTTAATGTGCAAAATAAAATAATGCATCAAGTATTATCTGTCACAATAAAATCTCCATRAAAAAATAACTATTTTCTTTTTAGTATTATAGCTATATGCAAGAAAGTCCAACCAATCGCTCATCACATAATTTTAATTCCAAGTCTATCAAATTCTAGGGAAATATTTCATTAATTCCAGTGGATTTTGATTTAAGCTTCACCAAGTTCCAAATTAATTTTCCAATCAATGCCATTTTCACTCTAAAGTTTTACATATAAAAGAATTACCATTTCCTCACACGTAAAACCGCCTTTCCCACATCTATGTATCGTCTGTCTGTGTTGAAGATATGGACCAATATTATACGCTGATGAAAACAGACCGCAGTGCTCTAAATATGTAAGCACATACTTGACTCTGAATGCTGCTGAAATGAACAGGATTTTTTATACCATTAAAGTTAAGTGTATGTATCAGCCTTAATAATATGAATCAAGATCCATATGAATTAAATGAAGGACATATTATCTRTTCTTTTTGAATACATTCAATATCAACAGATATTGATTATGCAAACTGTAAAGTGCTAGTTAATTATGAAGTATATGCTGTTGAAAATTGATTTWAAAATATTAAAATCTTTATTCCTCTTCCCTCCTTGCGCTGTTTCAAAGAAAACCATAAACTTCCAAAGAGATTGTTGGAAACTTTTGAAATGCAATCACTCGTCTTTTTCAGAAGAAGCAAAAGTATTTAGTACTGCCCAACTTAAAGCAAATACTTTCTTCTTGCAAGCGGAACATCAAAAGAGTTTGTGCATATAACACATCAAGCTGTAGAGCTGGCAAGTATCCATTGCCATGTCCAGATATGAAACAACATAAAAGCACTACAATTTTTCAACATTTTACAGTTGCCATTATAGGCATTTTGCTATAAATCATCTGCACCAAATAACAAGTATTATACTGTCTACAGTAAGAGAACAAAATGCTTATCTGATCATTTGGTAGATCATCTGACACTTGTGAGAACAGCAGGCTATCACCTGGGGYAGAGCATTCCAGTCCAGATGAAGGCACCACTATCAATGTAGTTCTGCACAACATGTGTTTCTGTTATGGAACACATGCTGCAAGAAACTAAAAAGACCCTGAACATATCTGCCAGCTTGGAGCCTTTGAACCTTTTTGGATGAACACGGCACTAACCATCAAATCTCTCTGTATGAAGTCACAGCTCTTCTGATTGAAATTCTACTATTGCGCCTGTGRGCCCAAGATTTTTCACCCTGTGTTCCCAGCACAAGCATCAATCAATTGTTCAGTTTGTGCTTCTCAAAACAAATTTTTACAGCCTGCATCTTCTAAAATATACTCAGCGTAWACTGTATTATTGTGTCAGTTTTATAGATAAGAAAAATATTCTGCCTCCCTTCTGCTATCCTGTGACAGACTGACATGAGGTATTTGCCCCAGGATTGAATTTGGAAAAAATCTGGACTGAGCTTACTTCAAAGTAAGGACTATGAATGATAAACCTGAATAAAAATGAGATCAATTAACCTCTATATTTTAGCTGACTGATATRCTATAATCAAATTTCCACTTGTATTTTATTTATTTCCATCATTAATAACAAAATAGAGTGAATTTAAACTATTACGTTAAACACAAGAAGAGGCAAATTCCTTTAACTTACCCTTCAAACTTAATGTTTTGGCACTAACAAATACTTATATCAAATTCAGCCTTCAATATACATTTTTATGAGATTTAATCTTCACAGAAATCCAGGACCATACAAATCTCYCTTTACAAATAAGTCACAGACTTTGGTGTCCGACTATCACATCGGATATTTTCCTATCAAGTACCTGATACTCTGTGAAGTAGAAACACCAGAGAGGAGTATACACCTGTCTGAAAATGAGTCTGAAGTGAACACACTGGACCTGATATAAGCAAGGTTCTAAATTTTGCACAAAGATTTCCTCCAGAATTTTTGTCTTTATCAGGCTAATTAGAAAACTGTTTTCAAAGCTTTTTTTTTTTCTTCTTCTTCTTGGAAAATCCTTCCAATTGCAATAAAGCAGTCTGTATGTTGATGACTAAGCAATTACTTAAAATGGAACTAGTATCATATATCAGTAACTCCCACAGAAAGCAATAAAGATATTTCCTTTAGATATTATTTCAGGAATTCACACTAGGAAGACAAGAAAGACTGGTGTCAATATTTTCATGCATAAACACTCTAACAGCTGTGACCAGAATGACCAAATGGTCAGACTGATTAGGATGTCTTGTGCGCCACACAAAGATACCATTTTCATGATACTTACTGCTATGCTTCCCTCTGGGAGCTTTGCTGGCTGCACTTTATATGGCATCTTCTTAACTTCAAAGGACACATTGGAAAAAAGAGTGTAGTGAGAATTTTTTCTCTGAAATCACATAAAAAAAAGGAAATTATTAAAAAACATGTTTATATTTAAAAGTCTTATGAGAAATAAGCTACATAAAAAGGATTGATTTTCTAAGGCAAAGATGGATTCCTTTGGTAAAGGGCAGAACAGTCCTRGGAAAGCAAGACAAACACATACTAAAACATAAAGCTGAAATAAAATASTGCACGTTCAGAGCAGGGAACAAGGGTTTAATCTGTAGAAAGGCAGATTCAGCTAGTCCTCCTATTCCTCTCTACAGTAGCACACTGGCCAGCTTGAAGCAGAGGGGAGGTTTAGCGGGTGTCTACTTTAAAACCTTGACTCTGCTCACCAAGCCCAGCATGAACCAAAGATCTCCTGAGAAGTCTTCTAGATCCAGGCTGACACCAACCTGGTAGAAATCCCTGCGGCTACCAAAGGAATGGCTGTGCTTTCCCATCAGAGAATGTGATAGATTTCCTGTTGTAGTAGARTTCGGAACAACCAGAAAAACTCAGCTTGGGAAGTAACCCAGCTTGTTCCCAACTGCAGTGGGAATGTACAGCAGCCAGTGCTTAACCATCTGCTTAGTAAAGTGTTYATCTAGCTCTCATTAAGCACTTCAACAAATCAAAGATGTGCAAGTAAAACAATCTCTCTCTCGCTTCTTTTCATGATTAGATTAGGTATTGACTTCCCTGCTTTAGAATCACTAAAACGCATTACATCCCTGTGCCCCATGCTCTGGGTGTCCCCAGGAGCAGGGGGTTGGACTAGATGATCTCTAGAGGTCCCTTCCAACCTCAACCATTCTGTGATTCTGTGATCATGTAACTCATTCTGTGTTTTTTCATCAGTGCTTTCCGCTCCTTTGGAGCCAGGTAGGAATTGACACACACACATCTGACCAGTATGTCCTGTTACCTTGACCATAATGTCCTATATTGTGCAAACTGTTCTGAGATGCTTGCTATGAGCTAATATGTTCACTGGAAAAATATTTGCCTAAATCCATCATGAATTGGCTTAAGCCCAGTCCATGTCACTTAAAAGAATGTAGCTAAACTTACTGCAATGGACAGAAGAATTTTTGTATACATGTTTTGAAACTTGAGCTCTGGAATCAATGGTATCTTAATGGTACTAGTTCCAAAGGCCGGGAACATCAAGCACCTGGCAACATATTGGAACCTTATAGTTGATATACCTGTGCATCAAATACATCAGGTAAAACTCTCACTTCACTCTGAATTTGGTATCTTTCAATTTCACAGAATGGTCTTTAATTAGAGAGAGAAGATCCCATACTTTATCTGCATGTTCTTTTCTTGTTTTATCTCAAGAACAGATGCTGGGTGGTTGCCATACTGCTCTGGAACTTAGGAAACCCGTTTCTAATTCTCTCTCTCCACAATTTTTTTGAGAGGAGACACTATGTGACTTATCTTCTATATCCCAWTCCATGTAAAACAGTCATAATGATAGGGATCTCCTTTAAAAGAACTTTGATATACTCTGTAAAGCATTACATAAGGACCACGAATTCTCACTATCATTATATCCCCTTGCATTAGACTCTACGTGGTAAACAATCTTAATCTTTTATATGAGATATTCCTTATTAGTCTTCCTACCTGCCTCAATCATTTCTGTAATGTGATGATCACAATCCAACAACCATATTCCACAGATTTATGGAAAGATAGAGCCTTGTAACTAAAGCAGTCCTCCCATCTGGCACCAGATGCTTACATTACACTGAGTGGCCAAAAAATGAACTGGCATGGGGTTTAAGTTACCCCAGTAACCTGAGCCAAGTGCAAAGTCTGCCTTAGCCATGTTGCAAAGTTTGGTTACCTTAATAATAATAATAATAATAAATCTCCAAGCACTTAGGAACTTTCCACCATTTTCAAGACTGACTAACATGGAAGTACAGAAAGTCATTTATGATCTTCTCTATTCGTACTAGTTTTAATAACTATTTAAAAGTAACACAGTAAATTTCTATTTTCAGAATATTTCCTWGGAATTTGCTTTGTATTTTACACTGTATAGYACTTCATTAACCACTTTTTAAGTCTTCCTACCCCAGGTACATATTTCAGTTTATTTTATTTACTGTATTTGTACACAGTGTCTTTGGTACATCACTGTCACTCTTTAAATCATCTTCCATAAAACTCCTTCACCTTCTATTTCTGGCACGTTAAGAGTATTACTTCTTTGACAAGATTCAGCTTCTAGGTGACTACCTAAAACCTTTTCCTCCAGGCAGGTGGCCTGTCTCTATCTCTCTGGGATTTCCTGTTKCATCAAGGACATTATCCTTCTCAATCTGAAAAAGCGCTCTCCAGCCCGTCAAGCCCCAGCCTGTACTTGTGCGTGGGGTTATTCTCCCCAAGGTGGTGGACTTGGTATTTGCCTTTGTTAAACTTCATGAGGTTCTTGCTTGCCCATTTCTCTAGCCTGTCAAGGTCCACATGGTGACACAACCATCTGGGATATCAACCACTCACCCCAGTTTTGTGTCATCTACAAACTTGCCAAGGCAGCACTCTGCCCCATCATTCAGGTCATTAAAGAAGATTTTAAACAATACGTGGTCCAAGTATCATCCCCTGRGGCACATCACTAGTTATTAGTCTCCAGCAGGACTTTATGCCACTGATCACAGTATTTTGAGACTAGGAGTTCAGCCAACTTTCAATCCACCTCTCTGTCCACATACCTAGCCCATACTTCATCAGTTTGTTTACAATGATGTTAGAGACAGTGCCCTCCACTGTACTCCCCGGGATTGAAATAAGGGTGACTGGCATGTTCCCTGGATCCTCCTCCTTGCATATCTTGAAGATATGCCATGATATTTGCTTTCTTTTAGACATTAGGAATCTTCCCTGATTGACATGACTTTTCAAGACTATCAAGAACATTCTCACATTGGCCAGCTGCCTTAGCGCTTGTGAGTGCATCCTATCAGGTCCCATGGACTTGTACATAATCTAATCCTCCTCTATTGAGGATAAATAAGTAGACACTTGTTCTATTTCCTGCTCACTAGGATGGACCATTTTTGAGCTTGAAGAAGGTGATCCTTGAAAATTAGCCAGCTCTCCTGGACCTTTCTTCTCACTACAATCTACTCCCCTAGAATTCTTCCAGGGAAATCCCTGAACAGGCCAAATTCTGCTCTCCTGCCTGCTGGGTTTGTGATCTTGTTATCTACCTTGTCTCTTCTGTCTTCTTTTTAAACAAAGAACTTTCTTTTTGAATCTGTGAGAGTGTTTATTGGCGACATGAAACCAGCATATTTATTGCCTTCTGGAATTCATTCGGTTTGATATAGCCTTGTTCTTTTAAAATATTGAGAGYAGGCGAATGCTTAATATCAAAACATTTAAATTCTCCTTTGGGCCAATGTTAGGAATGAGTAATATCAAGAAAAGTGCCTTAACTGACTATACAAAAATAGTTAAATCAGCTCCTTAACATAAATGGCTTCTAATTAATGGGGACTACATTTTCTTTCAGTAGTGTTTGAAATAATATTAGAAATAAAATCAGACAGATTTATACAAGACTTGGTAAATAAAGATAATTTTTATACACTTTTATGATACTTAATATCTGTGAGATGGCCTTCAAAAAAGTAATATTTTATCACACTAATTACCTTTCATTTTCAAACTCAAAGTATTCTCTTGCACTCAAAAACTCAGAGTTTTCCTAAGAAAGCTGATTTCAATTCTAAGCAATTCACATTAAGCAAGATTCTGAATTGATATATAAAAGTAATCTAAAATGAAGAGGGCAGGGTATGTTATGTTACCAAAAGAGTAAACAATAGAACATTGATTCACACAGTTCARTTGCTAAGATATGGTAAGTACCATCAACCATCTTGAAACATCCTACACAGAGGACACAACATTTATGAAAAAAGAAATTCCTCCTTTCACCTACTTGTGTATGGCTTATTTCACTTTCAGCTTCTATCAGCAATGAGAACCTCAGAGGAGAGCATTTCCTGTGGATTAATCTTGCTTGGAATTAATAGCCTTGGGTTGTTACCAGAGCTGTCAGCTCCTGCTCAGTCCATCRTTAAGATGCTGGAAATGCTGTATATCTCCATTGCTTTATGGGAATGCAGAATGTAGAAGACTAGAGAGCACAGGAGAGCATTCTTCCTGCATTCACAATGGCACATGTACTGTGGCAAAAGGCTTTCATGCAGTGACTATGGTCTGCATTGCTGGCTAAAGATTTTTTATTTGTACCAGCATCATAGATATAGGCAGCTGTTTGTCCTACACCCATGTTTACATTTCCCAGGTCATTCTTGAGAAAGAGCATTTCTTTACCATKTCATTTTTAAAATTGCATATATTTAAATATTCAGTGTTTACTGAAAGCAGCAGGACCTGTGGTTTGCAATTCAAGCTGAGGATGTAGTTATGGCGAAGAGGAGGAGGAATTTGGCCTGTGCCTAATGACCAACAGCAGGGAGTCCAGTCCAAGTTGCATTGGTCTTTTGAAGTTCTCACAGTAATAGAGCAAACAGAGCCTGCTCTTGCACATATCACTGATAGAGATGTTTGCCAATATCCTAGCGAGCAGGCAAAACATGGCCATCCCCTCTGTTACTTGGGTGGTAGATCCCTGCTGGTGTATTTATCAAGGCTCTGTACGTACACTTCTGTTTCACAAACAGAATTTTGAACTGAAATCTGTTTTCTTTAACAGTTGTGAGACACGGAAGCATCTGGAAACAAAAGCAAGTATTTCCAATAAATATTCAGTGCAGAATTTCCCCTTAAATACTTCTGAGACAAACTTAGAAATGATGTGGGAAGTGCATAAAACATTTGGAAAATTTAGAAGGAGGCTTCAATAGCATCGATTTCTMAGGGAAGCCCAGACAGAGACCTAAAACCTGACCAAAACATTTTAAAGGCATTTTGAGACAGTTTAGTCAAAGAGAAAACTAAATTGTGTGGAAAAACTCATCCAAGTGTAGCTAGTTTGAAGATAGGAAGAATAAAATGTTTTCAGCAGCTGCAAGAAGTGTGACAGGTTATCTTTTTTTTGTAAGTTTGCACGTTTAGCTACCCAAAAGACTCTGTAGTGTGACTTASTTCTACTGTCTCTATGGAGAAGCCTCACAGTAAAAATGTTTCTGCTCGAATTCATGTGGATCTTCCCGGCTTAAGTTTGTGTTTGTTGCCTTTTGGCCTGTCACTGACCACCACTGAAGAGAGTCTGGTCCAATTCCCTTGACATCCTCCCTTAAGAGTATTTGTACACAAAAAGATCCCCTCTCAGCCTTCTCTTCTTCAGGTTGTGCTGGCTCAGTTCTCTCAAACTTTCATCCCAAGATGCCACAGTCCCTTATTCATGTTTATAGTATCAATGACCTTTCAAAGATGATGGAGAATGGCTTAGCAATAACATCTGCCAGCTCCTGCAACATTYTTAGGTGCATCCCATTAGGGCCCATGGATCTGTGGGTGTCAGGTTTGCCTATGAGATCTCTCACCCAATCTTGTTCAACTAGGGACAAGTCTTCCTTTCTCCAGACTTCCTTCCTTGTCYCCAGGTTCCGTGATTCCTGGAGGCAGGCCTTAGCAAAGACTGAAGACAGCATTCAGTAATTGCCTTTTCTGTGCCTTTTGTAACCAGGGCACCCATGCCATTCATCAGCAGACTCACATTTTCCCTAGACTTCCTTTGGTTATTGATSTATTTGAAGAAGCACTTCTTGTTGTCCTTGGCATTCTCTGCCAGATTTAATTCCAAACGAGCCTTGGCCTTCCTTTTGCATCCCTGCACATCCTGAMAATACTCCTATATTCCTCCCAAGTGACTTGTCTTTTTTTTTGTTTTTGCATTCTGTATACTTCCTTTCGCTGCTGGAGTTTTGTCAGGAGCTGTTTGCTYATCCACACATATTTTCTGCCCCCTCTGCCAGACTTCATACTCACAGGGATGCACTGATCTTGAGCTTGTGGGAGTKATGCTTGAATACTAGGCAGCTCTCCTGAACCTCCCACTCCGCTCCTTCTAGTGCCCTAGCCCAAGGGCTTCCTCCAAGTAAGTCCCTAAAGAGCCCAWAGCTTGCCCTCCTGAAGTCCAGAGTTGCAATCTTACTTATTGCCATGCTTCCTGGCTCCTGAGCTCCACCAGCTCATGATCACTGAAGCCAATGCTGCCTTCAACCTTCACATCTCTAAGCAGTCCTTTGTACAAGCCTCAGCAGCACACCTCTCCCCATTGGCTCCATCACTACTTGTGTTATCAGTGCTCTTCAGGAACCTCGGGACGTTTGTGTCTGGTGGTGTTGTCCTTCCAGCAGATATCAGGGTGGTTGAAGTCCTTCAGGAGAGCCACGGCCTGTCAATGTGAGCCTACTTCCAGCTGTCTGTAGAAGGCCTCATGGACTTCTTCATCCTGATCAGGTGGTCTGCAGTAAACATGGTGGTGTCTGCCACGTTAGCCTGCCCTTTAAGCTCTCAACTAGCTATTCATCCGCCCCTAGGCAGAGCTCCATACTCACCAGCTGATCTCACACATGAAGAGCAAGTCCCACACCTCGCCTTTATGGACTTTCTTTTCTAAAGAGCACAGAGCCATCCCATCCACRACAGTATTCCATGAACATGAGCTATCCCTCCCGTTTCTGTAATTACAAGGAGATTGTGGCCTGTGACCACACAAAGATCTCCAGTTCCTCCTGCTTATTCCCCATGCTACCTGCATTGGTGCCCAGGCATGTCAGGGAGGTAATCTGGACCCCAGGTTTTCCAAGGTGTGAGAGGACCCCACAGCATGGCAAGTGTTACACAGAGAGTTCAGTGCAGTTGTAGCAATCCTTTCTCTGCTTGATTAAAACTTATTTTCCTTCATTTCCTTGAAGCCTGGCACACTTTAGAGAGGAGAAGTTGAGCAATATGGTGTTACCTTTTAAATATGTGCTTTGGGAATCCGTTAATATGCTTTCTTTGACCCATACCTGAACAAGTGCCAACAAATAAAGTAGCTTGCATAAAACAGACGGCAGAGGTGATTCATTCTGTTATTAACTTGTTTAAAAATACATTTTTGATTGTATCCCTGGATAACCCTAACTTGTGTATCCATCTTCCTGATAAGGGCGAGTTTCACATACCACCCTGATGGTTAGGGCAGGTCAATTTGTCTGTCCTTCTGAGGTACCACATTCTCTTAGTATGCTCTACAAGGAGTCTAGGGATGTTAGTTTCAGTGTTTGGAATCCAGTGTGAGGATGGGCCTCTAAGATGTGACTGTCGCAGTACTCCTTACCTTTATTATATCAAGCATTTATCGCCATGTTTAGACATCTAAGAAGAAAGAGCAATAGTAACTTTTCAGAGGCACCAAAAAGCCAAACACTTGACGAAGAAGCTAAAATATGGCTTTGTATTCTAAAGCCACTTACAAAGTGGCCGCCATGTTCTGTTACTTTTCAGCTTCCTCATATTAACACTAGATTCTTCTCTTTTCTAGCTATTCAAATTCATGCAGTCATGGGTGTAAAATTCATGTATCTGGATCTCCATAAAAGCCAAGGGAGAAACAATAAAATTACATTCAGTAATGCAGACATAAGCTAAAATAAACTTCAAATCTYGAGGGAGCCTCACACACCCTCCATGGTTTTTCTGCATTTCTGCCTCCCCAGGCGCTCCCAGAGGGAGATGCATTAGCACTGTGAGGAACTTTCAACACAGGCTGAAACAGGCTCAAGAACCAACTGAGTTCCACTTCCAGCCATGCTGTAAGTGTCCAAAGAGTTTGAAGTCTGGAAGAACGTCACAAGCCCGACAGATGGTACAAATTCATCATTTGGAAATGCATTTTCAAAACAGATGTTTTACTACTGAGCCTCTTCGTCTTCCATTAAAAAGTGTCCATTTAAGTTCAAAGAACTGGGCAAGATCCCTTGGATCTCCCTCTGGTGACTCAGACATACCACGATTAGACAAATGGAGGCACAAAAAAAAAAAAAGAACATAACGTAACATAAGCACGTAGGTTTGTTTCTTCTTTGTATGAATCAGGTTATCATTTGCTACATCAGCAAGTCTGAATCCAGAAGTCAGCTTTAGCAGAGAGTTCATATTTACAGCCTGGCTTTGAAGTTAATCCAAAAGAGTTTGTGATTCTTCTTGGCCTTTGCACAATGTCTGCCTCTGTCTTCACTGGTTGGTTGGAAAATTTGGGCTGCTTTGTTTACTCAAACATGTCTAATCATTGCACATCATATAACTGCTCTTYGTTATGGGAGTTCGGATTTCAAGGTGACAGATTACAACTGTCAAGAGGCAAAGGGGTCAGCTGTTGTCAGTTAAGCTAAGTGGAGGAGGAAGCAGTCACTCAGCACATGACTGACCTTCTGTGGCACTATAGCTTATCGGCTGATCCATACAACCTCAACAARAAACACAGATTATCTTAATATTAGCCACATCATATCAAATTTTTATCAGGTTTGCATTAGCAAATCTATGAGAAGAAAATATTGTTCACTGTGACAACTTTCGCTTAGCTGTTAACAAGCCCAAACACTTTGCAGATCAGTATATCTTCATTTAGATTGTAACACAGCTGGAGAGTGCTGCATGTTACCATTATTATTATTTTTAGGCATATACAATTTCTTTTCATTAATTTCATGTACAAAAGATCCTGGGATGTTGTTGTAGGGAGAGTAGCATTTCCTCTTAGCTTCCATGCAGAACCACAACTGTAGGGTTCAGTCGGGCCTCTGATGCCTTGCTGGTGCAGAATCACCATAACCTGATTATTTGGATTGTATTTTAATCCTCAGCTTGGATCTACAGAGTTCAGCCCAGCTAACAGCAGTAGTTTTTGTTTTGCATTTTGCTTTATTCCTGGAATAATCTTGGGAACTAGAAGTTTACAGGCTTACTAAGAGCAGATGATGCCCTTTTTAGGAAATTAATTATGTTCTGCAGTCTTTTACRGTGCTGGCTGTATAACTGTTAATTTGAAAAGGGCTCTGAAAAAGGGAACTGTTTTGAGGTGAGTGGGAGGAAGGCAACCAGATCCTCGATCACGCTCTCTTCCAATTAGATAAGTTTGCATGTGAATCAAGGTTTATTTCTTCCAGCAGCTTCTTAGACATAATGGGGAGGATACCAAAGTTTTTTGAGCATTAGCATTTCTTTTTTTCTTTTTAATTGGAAAAACATCCTGTTGATTTAAGCCAAGTTTTCTGAGCTTGCAGTTCATTTTGTGGATATCTGAAGGGAGCAGAAATGCTTAAACAGATAAAATTATCACAGCCGAACTGYTGAAACAGATAAAATTATCTAGTTTAATAGTTTGAGTATGTATGAACATTGGAATAAGAAAGCTAGCTTGATAGCAGGAATATGTACAKACAGTGGAGTAAGTAAACAGATGTGTTTGTGGGAGCACTTGCCACGGGTCTCTGACACAGGGAGCCTACCCATCCCTGCCCTCAAACTGGTGCAGGGTCCCACCTCTCCCTTGAGCTCCATATGCTAAATATGACTCCTCTTAAAAGCATCATATTTCTATTAAGGGAAGTGAAGGGTACATATGAAAACTGACTATGATCTTGGTTAATACAAAAAAAAAAGGACAAATCAGAAATTAATTCACTCAGTAGCTATAAGTAGGTCCTTTGTCTCTGCGCTAGGTAGGAATCACAGCAATCTATCAAGCATGTAGCTGTACACTCTCTTGTAGGTTTTGGTGGTGCTATTAGAGGTTGTAGAAGAAACACAGAATATGAGCTTATTCTTGACAGAGAGAAAGGACTATTCAAATAATCTTTTACTCACTGGCCTAGTTAAGTATAGTACGAGGGACCCATGCATCCAGATTTGGGCCCATGACTGTTAGCTATTGACCTGGTATCCCACATAGACAAAATACCCTTCTAGCTACTTTCTTATTTCTCCACGAAAGCAAGTTAAGAGAAGCAGAATTTCTTTTAACTACTTCCACATTTGATGTTAAGGAGAAATTAATCCAAAAGGTGTGAGGAGCTAAATTTAAAACTCCTGTAGAAGCTAAGCATTCTCCATTCTTCTCTTGCTAGAGTTAGAGGCACTATGGAGATAAATCATCCTTCTTCCACARCTACTGAGAACTCAGAAAGGCTCTTGCATTCCAGGCAGAGGGATTGAGAGATTCTGAATTGAATAAGGAGGAGGCAATCAGTCAGTTTGATCAAGAAAGACTCTGCAGTTATTTCCTTGTAACAGCAAACTGACTTATAAATTTCTCAATGTACTGCTAAGTGTTAAAGATATTTATCCAATCCCAGAGTGCTGATACTCTGTCATCCATCTCTCATGCAGAGTACTTCAAAATATTCTAAGAAAAAAATACCTTTCAGAGAAGTGCTATGTGAAGCAATGTATGTCTGAAAAGATGCACATTTCAGATCTCAGCATGTCATGGTGTTTTGTTTTTATTTCCAAAGACAAATTGCAAAATATTTATCTTTCCAATAGCCTATGCATAATTCATAGAGAGGATTTCTTCATCAGGACATCTCAGCAGAACACCCTGGCAAAACTATGTAATACTACTGTAAAAAGAGAAAAATTGATGACAAGAAAAAACTATTACAGGCACATGGCCAGTTGCAGAGGTAACAACTCATAGCACAATATTGCTGCCTGAGGCACTTTAATATAATCCTGACAGCAGCAAAGCTGGAAATGTGACTGCTGGCAACCAGGAACTCATCTGTTCTGTGGTCCACACTGTTTTTTTTAAAAGTGGTAGTCAGAGTTTGACTTCATATGAATATTATATGCCATATAAGCCTGATAGATAATACTTTTCCCTAGGTTAACAGAGAATGAATCTCAATCAACTTTTAAGCTGGACACAAAGTGCACACCATCAGCTGTCTGGCTCCCAAACAGTTCTTTCACCAGGAAAGATGTGGGTGCAAAGCACATTATAGAAACCTAGTAGAATCTTGACCTGGGCCCAAGAAAGTATAGACAAAACCAGGAAAGGTGCTTAAAAAATGTATTTGAATTTGCAGGAAAGATTCAGGACCTGAATTTGAGAGATACTAATAATGAGAGAAGTAAGCAGCATGCACATGATGTAAATAGGAACCTGTGAGATGTTATTTTCAAAGTTATATGGAAAAGCATTTACATTTCAGTCTTTCACATTCATCATTTAAGCCCTTAAATATCTATTTACATTAACAAAAAAAAAAAAAAAAAAAAGAGGCAGGGGTCTGTATATATAGAAAGAGATTTTTGAGTTTATTACCTGCAGGAAGGTTTCAGCCCATAGCCGTGACCTGATCTTTAATGCTGCACTCTTCCCTCTCTCCAGCTGTCCCACAGTGCAGGAAATCAGGATACACCTCACATTTGTACAGTTCTATGTACAAAATAAAGGGAAGTCACACCTATGTCTTAAAATCTAAGAAATCACTTACAAATGCATTATATTAGCAAACAAATCAACTTTGTCTTGAAGAGTAAAGCCTTTTGAAATCAGTAATTTCATGTAATAAAAYATATAAATCAGAGAGATCTCGTGAGACTTTGTGAGAACTATAAACCAGGAAAGATGCTTTTTGTGCCACCAATGAATACAGCTAATTACCTACAAGAATGAAAATAAAAGCAACAACTTTCWACAATCTGTTTTGAAGAACTCTTAAAATGTCCAAGTACTTACCAACCTTTGAAGCATATGCATTTTCTATGTTTGTCATTTCAACAGGATTTTCCTTTTTTTCTCTAAACTTCAAGTCYGTATTTATGTTCCTAAATCTTTCCCCTCTTCTGACTCCCCCAGTTCTTACTCATATTTATGTGATAGCAGCCAGAACATTTCCTGAGATTCATTAGTTGCTCTGGCTTAAGTTTGTGGTCCATGAAGCATTCCAGATGAGCAGTGATTTTGGCTCAGACACAGGACTGAAGGCAAAAGTCAAGCAATGCAAGTCAAAATGATATACTCTGGTAAATACTGCCCAAAGAGTGGCATCAAGAATGTTAGAAGCTGACTGGAAGACACTGGATGGAATAAGGAGAGTCCCATGGGGTAATCAAAGAAATGATGGGGATGTATGTGTCATAGGAAAAAAAGGCAATTCTCTTAAAGAAATAATTAAAAGTGTGYCATGGTTCTGAAAAAACTGTATAGATGTACATACAGAAATGTTTTTTTAACTGAATAGTGAAAGGTTGAGAGTTTAATTGAGTCACATTTTTACAATAAAGTAGACCTCCCTTCTCTCTCATTGACATTCATGATACAAAGTCTCAAGACCTTGACAGCAAAGCAAGCTCCCACAGGTACATCCCCTTAGAAGAGTGAGAATGGCTGCTCTGCCAGGGGTTGTACTTCAGAAACTGTCATGGTGATGGAAATAAGGGATCTGAAAACATCCTTAAGAAGTTCTGCAATGCTACAGACAGCATTCCCCACAAATCTCTAGGTAGCAGCTATGAGCTTAATCACTGTTTTCTAAATCCTCCTGAAAATGAAACTGTAAACTTTGAAACTTGCAACTATAAACTTTGTTTAAAATGAATATTGCAGAGGATTTGTTTATTTGGCTTTTCATATTTAAACTTTCTCTAGCCAGATTTACTTATCCTGCAAGAATGAGAAGGGCTGTCTTTGCTAATCGTTGTGGACAAAAAATTGTATTAACAAAATAAATCATTAGTATGCAAAAAGCCTATTTTTGGCTGACATTTTAGGATCTAAGCATGTACTTCTGTTTTGTTTTAGTAATAGATTTAACCCTTCCAGAACGTTGTAACATTAGAATTAATGGAACAGAAACCAAATGTTTAATAAACAGTAGAATAAGAGCTTCTCAGAATATTTTTTCTTCTCTTTGAAAATCACAGAATGRCAAAGGTTGGAAGGGACCTCTAGAGATCATCCAGTCCAATCCCCTGCTCCAGCAGGGACMCCYAGAGCAYGGGGCACAGGGKGGCATCCAGGTGGGTTTGGAAGATCTCCAGAGCAGGAGACKCCACAGCCTCTCTGGGCAGCCTGTGCCAGGGCTCTGKYACCCTCACAGGAAAGAAGTTCTTCCTCACATGGAGATGGAACTGCCTGTGTTTTGATTTGTACCCATTACCCCTTGTCCTATTGCTGGCTTAGATGAAAATGAATATATCTTAAAACTTCTGACCAAAAAATGAAAAAATTTGACCAAAACCATTTTTGGACCAATCATTTTCAGAGATGACATTCACCTGCCAAGAATATTTTCACCAAGTCAAAAAATAACGTCTTTTGATCTGCAGTACATAATGCTGAAGACGTATGGAACTGGGTCACCCACATTCACTGAACAAATGATGTATTGGCTTGCTTTCCTGTGGCTATCCTGAACAGAAAGCCCTGCTATACGTGCAGTGAGAGGCATTGTACTCAGCCCTATCTCAATTTCTGTTTATCAAAACCATATTATCCTAGAAAACTGCTCATCACAGATGCCAATTTATGTTTCAGTGTACTCAGTTGACTACTGTCTGTCTAGACCAAACAGCTGAAAAAATCTCTGCTTCATATTTTGAAGTGAGTAACCAGACGCAGACACAGTATATGCTTAGGAACTTGGTAAACCACTCTTAGTTGCTGCTGTAATTTCTGCATTGGCAGCAGATGAGCTGTATGACTGATAAAGATAACTGAGACTTAGGCATTACTGAAGAATGGATTAAGTGTTCTATGGTATAGAACAGCATGTCTTCAAGAGCTTAGGCACTTCTCCTTTAGCTCTGGTGGAGTCATGTCCTTTGCAGGATATTATGCTGGTGAAAGAATTATACAGGAATCAGAAGTGATTGCAGTTTGAGATGAGTCCATTTGTGAGTGTGTTCACAGTAACATTATGGTAGTAATCACTATAATATTTTTTTTCCTGTTATGAAAATTGTCAAATTAACCCTTAGATGCAACATTAAAATTTTTGTTCTATTCCTCCAGAACATTTAGGTGGGTGGGGTTCATTTTTCCTGGCAAATTCTAGTGATTTCAAGGAATTCAAACATGAGTTTGTACTAAACAGCTTAAGAAAAGACCAGACATAAACAGTCCCATGAACAAAGCTCTGTCTTCAGTCCATAACAATAGAGAGCAGTGACTGCATGAATCCCACGCTGACCTCAAGGCAGCCAGGTCAGGACACAGTATCTAGTCAAGGGGAGCTGATAACTGTGATGCTTAAGAACATGAAAAGTGGAAGAGTGAAGAAAACCATTCAGAATAAAGAGCCAAATCCAAATACTTGCGTACAGACTGGCTRATCAGAAACATTTTTCTGGCCTAGCTGGGAGGGAGAGCTTTGCTCTTGCTCATCATTTTGAACACCTCAGCTGCTTTGATGCATTGGTTGGAATGCTAAAAATGAGGTGAACTGTCCCTTTTGCCTTGTTATATTGAAGACAAAGATATTTGGCTTTCCTTGAGCATATGGTAAGTATTTACCTTGGGGAAAAAAATACACTCCAAAGTACTTGTATGTCAGTGCTGTCACTTCACATGAGAATGTTAATTTCAAGTGTGAGCTCCTTCTAAGGAAAGGGCCAGATCCCCAGCAAGCAGCTTAACAAGGAGAGATCTTTCCAAAGTCAGAGAATGAGACTCAGCCAGCAGAGACCACGGCCATGAGACAGCAACGTGCTCTGCGCGGGACAGGGGCCCATTCCCTAAACCTGCCCTGAAATGCCCCGTGGTGAGAGTGGGGGTCCACGGGGTCTGTCTGCATATAGCCAGGAGCAGGAGAGACAGCAGTTCAGCCTGCAAGATCTTTAATGCAAATATCCATCAAGTAAACCTCTAACCTGAGGCACCGTGATATATAATAAACAACATGTTAAAATGAGAGGTTAAAAAGGAGGTAGAACAACATTAAAATGTCTGCAAATCAGTTGCAGGCAAACCAACAGCCTTTTGGATTGAGCTGTATGCCTAGTCCTAGGTCATAGATTTCAGTTGGCTCACCAGCATTTTTGCAGAGTTTTTCCTTTGAGGTTCTGCCACTGCAACCTCCCTTCTCTTGATGTAATGGGGAAYTGTGGAATTATGTAAAAAAGCAGCTAGTTCAGGGGTGTCTTGAGGGACAGCAAACTGCAAAGAGAAAAAAAGACAAAAAGACTGATAACGATACATCCTTACAAAGACTCTAACAGATCTGATGCCTACTCAGAAGTCTTGAACTTTGGATTAGTGTTGTGTTTTTCAATTTAACAACATAATCCTGAGAATATACTGTCTTCAGCTAGGAGTGTGATTAGTCCCAGCACAGCAAGATACTGCCCGGTTGGAGGAACTGCAGCCGACAACTTTCTTCCCCGGTCCACTTTTCACTGGAGTCAATATGACTGCTAYGCTCATTTGTTAGACACTTGGGGCAACTTCCTGATGTTTATAACAGGATAAATTCAAAGCTGCTGCAATAAAATATAGCCATTAGTTCGGATGAGAATATGCCTATGATTTTACCAGCATTGAAAAGGAAAAATTTTTGGACAGTGTCTGAGAGCTTCAGTCAAAAGCATCTTGCAAGTGAAATACAATATAATTTATTAACTGCTGAAAAACCCTGTAGACAGAAAGGAAATTCTTTTTTTCCCCTTTCTTGTGCTTAATTATATTAACATTGTCTTTCTGCAATGAGGGAACAGTTAATGAGCTAGTAAATCTTTCCCTCTCAATGTGATAATATGTGGGAATTCTCTTTCCTGGATTCTTTCCCTCATGTACTTTGTGTTCTTTAATGATGACAAATTAAAGAACCACATTATAATGATATGTTTTTAAAAAAGTCCTCATTATATGATGACAAATCTTATAGAACCTTTGAATATTAGACAGAACTTTTATACATACTTATTTTTTTCACAGATTCTAGAGCATCTAGAGTGAATTATTACCGTAAAGGTTCAAAACCAGCAGTCAGTGATTAAGAGGAAGCATCCTTACCCATGTAGATACATGCTTACTCTGTGACCTTTACTGCAGAAACCTGAAATTACTTGTTTCGTAGCTGAAATCATACTCAAAGGATTTAAATGGAAGTACTACATGAAAAAGCCATAGAATATTAACTCACAATATTTTGCATATACTTGCAAATGCAAAGTAATTCACAAAGAGCACTGCATTGCAGCGACAATATGTTCCTTAAACAGACAAAGAAACATGATTCCTGAAGCCAGAACCCATTGAACGTCGTTACCAATGTTTTTATACACAAGAACCATGCGTTCGTGACTAGGGAGGGGAGAAGGGAAGTGTCTCCTGCTACAGTTTACAAGTGGATTTCCCACAATGGCTTAGATGTTCCGGTTAAAGGTGTTATTTTTCCCTCTTGAGCCAATGGCATGGAATTGGAAAATTCTGTCTCTATGACCTGCCTTATAATCCCACACCTTGCTTATAATGAKTCTTCCTCCTTTTAACAGAACTTGACTTTTTTTTTTGGTTACTGCTCTTTGCTCTTCTCAACCTTGTGACCTGGGACAGATTTCCAAAGCTCCTCAGTTTTTTTACCTCTCATTCCAAAACCTGGTTTAACCTTCCTTTTCTTCCAGTCAGGCAATACACTCTGCTGCACTGAATAATTCCACCAGAAATGTTTTGGAAGAGGCCTCCTATAATAGCTGYTATACAAGGAGGGCCAGGGACCATTCTTGAGCAGTGCATCGCATGGCATTACTTTGTCTCCAGAGCAGAACTTGGAGATGCTGATGACTGCTCTGCTGCACAGGGAGGCACCACCTCTGGAAGAGGTCAGCTACCACGTGTCACGTTACTGGATGGACCTCAGCCACGCGATGGCCTTTATTTGCTGTCTCTCTGCTTCCTGTGACAGATGTCTCACTCGTGCTGCARCTCTCTGTTATTCAGAATTGGCTCTGTGTGCCACCCTGTATTAGGTATCCTAGCTGAGAACCAGTGCCCTTGGATGCAAGTAGTAGGACAAGCATGGACAGTACTCTGTACCAATAACTTTCAGCTTCCAAATATTTTCAGCCCAGGAACTTCCTGATCTACACAAAGTTTTTATTCATTTGTTATCTTACATTGGGTTTCTCTTTGGTGGATTTGTCGAGTTTCCTCTTAAAGCCATATAAACTTTTAACCCTGAATATCTCTGTTGGCAGCAAGCTCTGGACATCTAATACCTGCTGTACAAAGCACCACTTCTTTTGTTTGTTTTGAATCTGGCTCTGTGAGTTTGATTCAATGCTCTGGCTGGCGTGCAGCGAACACGCTGCTCAGTGCAGAGAGACATCGATCCCCACTCACGCTATCCCTGCCATTTGTGAACCTGCAGGTATTGGGCACATCTGCCCGTAGTCACCTCCTTTTGCCCCCCTTCAAACTTTTTGCAAGATTCCTAATTTTAACAGCCATTCATGTCCCTAGCCCTCCACAGAAAGCATATGCTGTAGGAAAGGATACAAGTACCTTAAGAGAGCTAGCTCTGAAAGCCAAGAGGAGCCAGACACCCAATGTCCTTGGCTTGCTTTGGAAATCTCGGCCAGGCATCCTGCAGCTTACACAAAACCTGGAGGAAGCTGCCTCTGTATCCTGTTCCCATCCGAAGCAATAGATAACATTATATATTTGACACCTAATTTGTATATTCATGCTGTTCAGTGCCTTGAAAAGTTAGATGTGGGAGAGGAAGAGTAAACTCAAAGAGCTAAAAAAAATCACAAAATATATTGCCTGAGAAAGTCATCAAGAACTGTGTCTCTTTTCCACACAGYCCTCCCCTTAGACAATAATGCTCTGTCTCAGCTTAAGTGAAATTTAGAATAGAAAGCAGAGGCTAGGGAGAGAGGGATGCTGAACTCCTTTCCATGTACTCGCAAATGCAGTAGCGGAGCTTCTGCTCCTCACCACTTTTGAAAAATGGATGGAAATAGTGCAGAAAAAAAAATCTATTTCCAAACGTGTCATGTTTTGGGTATAAAATAGAAACTTTTTTTATTATTTTCCATTTCCTATTGATCAATTCTTCCTCAATGGAAACTAAATGAAACAGCTGAATCCTAATCTCTCCTGGCTTCTTGAATGAAACACAGGGAATTTAGCCATAATGAGTATGGTATAACCCAGTTTTTCTATATGGTTGTAAGTCTATATTGTACAAGGTTCAACCAAAGCCGTGTGCTGTAGCAACTGCAGCAGGGAGCAGCCCCCTTTGCTAGGAAGAGTCTGGCCTCATTCACTGCACTAAGTGGGAATCCCTCCTGGCATGGATATACAGCAGTTTTAGCAGTTGGAACASAGCTTTCCTGCAAAAAAGACTACTGGTTAGCCTCGAGAAGTGTTGTTTATTCCAGAAGTGTCTGGAATCAGTTATGCTGAATAAGACTGGAACCTTGGTTTTGATGGGATAATATGTAGTGCTGTGTTTTGCTAAATCTTCTGACTTTGAGCCAAACCCAGCTCATTTGGGGGGATCTGCCATCACAATCACAGATCTTAAAACAGGCTTTTGGACAACAGGCTATCAATACTTTACCAAGGAGACTGCTACTAGGCTGCTAGGCTTCCCCTTGTTTGTGCTTCCTCCAAACTCAAGAGATCTGCAGCTCTGCTATAAAAGAAGAACCATGCCCGTGGAAGGAAAAACTGTATGGACAGTAAACATAATACTTAAAAGTGACACTTTGAAAACCACTGAGGAGAATTGGTGGCTTTTCTTTTCTTCTTGCTATTGTGGTTAAAATAATTATAGAATCCTTTCCAAGCAGAAAAAAAAGAAAWAACCTGTCATGCTGCTGACAAAGGCATACTGCATCAAGAACCAAGTTTCTTTGGAGAAGAAGAGTATAGAAGCCCAACATATCACACAACAGTCACTACTGGATGTACATAGCCTGCTTTTTCCTCAGGAAAATCATCTGAGGATAACTGGGAACAATTCCCTGAAGGCTCCAACCCATTGTGAAGTGGGAGGCACAAAAAAATCAAAGTACAGAAARGGATGGAAATGATAGGGGTGACTTACCTTTATCTGCAGAATATTAATAGGAGAGCTTGTTTGACAGTGCAATGGTCCATGTGTCTGAATATGAAGAATGTACAGAAGAAATTCTTCTCTACTGGATACAGGCCAGTTGACGTGGAGAATTGTATTGTTGATAGTGCTTGGTCCGATGTTGTGCAGCTGTCAAATAAATATAATCAGCGTACAGCTTCCAAGGTAGCAAATAATGACAAAAAACCCTCACAGCAATCACCACATTGACATTTTAAAATTCTTCATGTCTACAGCCCTAAAATGCTTTATGAGAAAGGTATAAATTATTTTTTCATTTTATTGGTAGAGAAGCCTATGACCAGACCTTCCAGGCTATCCAGAAAACCAGTGGCTTATCTGGGAGACCAACCTGTTTTGTTTGAATCCGTATTTAAAAACTCTTAAATTTCCACATTTTTTTCCTATATATGAAAGACCTGAAATTATCTTAAACCAAAAATAACAGTTCCCAGACCAAAGCACACTAGCAAAACACACTATGCAAATATGTACAATGATCTTTAACAGAAAATAAAGGAAAATAGCTGCTATCTTCAGGATAGGGAAGAAGCACATTTCAAGGTGCAGCAATAGAAAGATTTTGGCAGACTCTTCAACTATTTTTTGTGTTGTTAACAACACTATTTTCAAACCTTCTCAGTTCAGGTTTCCTCAGAAGAAAAAAAAGTAAGTAAGTAGCATTCCCAGAGCAATCTCCTAGGAGATATTTTTTTTTCCTGGGAACATGAATAAAAATAGAAATAACAGAAAATAAAAAAGATATGGGCTAGTAGTTTCCTTTTATCAGTTTACAATTTGGAAAATATCTGGTATGCACAGTAACTTTGGCTGTGTGCTGACGTTGGTATGAGTGAAAGAAGCGAAAGTCACAGCAGGAAAGACCAGTGTAGGCACCTTTATCCAAAGTCTCTACAGATACCAGGGAGACGTCTTTTAAAAATGTGTAGAATTTTTGTTATTCATGGACTTTATTTATAACCAGATAAAACCCACTTTCAATCTTGCATCTTCTTCTGTAAAAAGTTTTGACCAAAGAGGCTTTTTTAATCCCTATAATGATTTAACCACTCTAACTATTCAAGTATGCTTGAAGTCACTTATATTGCTCTACTAACAGTCCAAATGGATGAGATAGCAAGATTTATTACAGATTTTTTTTTACATAAAGAAATACATTTAGATAAGGAATTCACAAATAATAATTTATATTTTATAATCTGATTCATTGCACTTCAGTGTTGCAGAATTTTAACCTTTTGCTGCTGATTAAGTTCAGTAGTATATATTTTTCTAAGTGCTGGTTTGTGAATTATAACCACATGTGAAGCACTTTGTTTCACCCTCTCAAATACAGGCCATCCATCAAATTCTGAAGTTTGTCTGTATGCCATATAGTGCACTCAGAGTACTTGTTTCTAACCTGAAAACCTGTCCTGTTTTTCCTTTGTGAATGACCAACAGAAAACAAACCAAAMCAAAACAAAAAACACAGGGTAGAAATATGTATACTTCAAAAGAAGAGTTATTTTCAACAGAATATTTTCTGGGCAATGAGATAATGTTACATTTATGTATCTACATTTTTAAAGTTAGCAAAATGTTAAAGGAAATATATTTTTTCCTGTTATAACACACACAACTTTTAATGCAAATTCACTGAAGTCATTGGAAGTGCTTGACATGGACTTTATTGAGCTTCTGTGCACTATTTCTAATTCTGTCAAACATCTAAAGTAGTTAGAGACCCCTTAATGTCAAAGAGACTCCTAGCATAAACTAGCATCTCTGTCACTATCATGAATAGGTACTGCAGCTATGAACTCCTCCATTAAACATGGATCATGTGCTAAAGTCAGAATATTTACATCTTCTGCACTTTATCTAGTTGCAGATAAAGACAATGGTCCAAATTCACCAGGATTTAAAGAGGAAAGGCATCAAGTCCTATAGATACATAAATAATTTTTACCTCATAGATGTGTTCTACTAAAGGACCAATTTCTTCTTCTTTTGTAGGTTCGTCTTTGGATTCCCAGTTCTGAAGTGGTAAAACAATTTGTGGAGGGTGAGACACTCTGTAAAACACAAGGATTAAATGGTAACTGTTGCCAGTATTAACCTTGTGTAAAATGAAGTCCACGGTTGAAAGCTGAACTCTCAAGGACATGTCATTGGAAAAGTCATTTCAGGCAGATCCATCGGAATTAGCTGAGGTGAGCAAATATGATGTTTCCATAAAGTCCTACTGAATCTTTATAGACCACTGAGGGACGGCATTTTAATTTCATACTTCCYCTGAAAGATGGGCCTTTCCTTCCAAGCAAGGAAGTGAGTCTTGCTCTATTTGCAGGGAGCAATGCCATCTGTCTGGCATTTAGACCATTCTCCCTGATGAGGCATCTGAACGGACTATCCGTAGAACTAGAGCAAATGTATGTAAGTGCTGTGCTGAGCATGGGTAGGGTCCAGGGCTGCAGTCTGAGAAGGGGAGATGAAGGAAATCTGAGACCCCAGACGAAAAGCATTTGGGACAATTACTTGCTTTACAAGAACATCCTGCTGACTCCCTCCATGATGCCAGGACAGGAGACTAGTTCAAAGGTTTTATGGGGTAGTCTGAGATTCTTATCAACTAATTGCATTATATAGTTTCCTAAACCAAACTGTATGTGAGAATACAGAAAGCAGCAACCACAGACCTCAGTCAAACCCACCGTATCTCTTGTGTCAATGGACAGACACCTGTTTCTGACAGAAATG
The DNA here is from genome assembly GCA_003342815.1 of Eudromia elegans. Taxonomy (NCBI): domain Eukaryota; kingdom Metazoa; phylum Chordata; class Aves; order Tinamiformes; family Tinamidae; genus Eudromia; species Eudromia elegans. The sequence continues at coordinate 1,103,447 of PTEX01000053.1, read as the reverse complement.
CAGGAACTCCGTAGTATTAGCTGACTTGACTCCAGTCACAATCACAGCAACAATCACAGCAACAATCACAGCTCATTCTTTATTCATTCTCTCTCCCAAGGTTTCACTCTGCTCCCTATTAGCATATGTCTTGCCGTAAAACATGTGCTGCATCGTTCCAGTAGTAAACCCAGCAGATTCTGCTTTGGTAATCAGAACTAAGTGCATAGATGGTTTGACAAACAGACCTACACATCCAAACAGCATTTGCATTAGTGGCATCTGTGGACACAGTTTGAATCCCAGACAAAAAGTTGGCTCTAGCTGTTGTTATTACAGTGTAGGTTTCTTCTGCTGTGTTTGCACAGACATCTGTAAGTGCAGTGGGGTCCATGCCGGCCATCCTGCTTTATGTGACAGGATAAATACTCAGTAGCTGCATCTTGAGAGACTCCCTRTGAGTCTTGGCTGTCCTTGGTGCATAAGGTCCTTGAGATTATGATACGTGGGAAGATTTGCTACAAAGCAAATGGTTATTGTTATAAGCTGAAATGGCAGAGTACTTACCCTCTGATCTGTACTTGGGCCACAGCACTAATGTTCATATGCAGGTTAACTAAGTTGCTGGTGGGGTTAATCTTGTTAGAACTGGAAAGGAAGGGCACATGCATTATTATTTTTTTTTATCAGAACTCTACACTGCTACAGATATAGCATTGAGAACTCAGTTTGGAAAATTTAGCAGCAGTGCTACTGGACATTGTACAACATGGGGCTTGTTGCTGCAACTCTTCAGTCTTGTAGGCCACTGGTATTTATGTCWGATATTAATTGAGTTCATTACATATTTAACAATACAACTCAAACTTCCATTAGAGAATCCTATGCTTGTGTATGATTATATAAATCTATTTAGCTCAGAATATCATGTAAATTCCTATGTTCAATTTAGCATATGTAAGTGAGCAGCTGAATAGAATCCAAAGTTGTTTCAAGTATCTGAGTAAAGAAACAGCATTAATGGACAGTTTACCAGTTATTTTTATGACTCTCCAAACTTATGACTTCTGCATGACAAAGTTTCTAAAGAAAAAAACAACTGAAATAAACTGTTTCTTCTCTTTTGTTGCTTTTCTCTCCTTCCCAACATTGAAAGCCTAGTGCTCTCCTTCAYTTTACTCGCTTTTCTTCTTGCAAATCTTTTGCACCCAAAGCTTCCTTCAGTTTAGCAGGCCTGTTTGTGTGACTATAGCCTATTTATGCAAAGAAAGGTTTGTAGGCACAAATTCATGGAGACAGTCAAAATAAATATCTAGAGATTTAAACTCTATTTAATAACGGGATTAGGGATACTAAATTTGGAGATTTTATTTCAAGCATGCCTGGAAGTACTTCCTTGCCCCACGGAGACTGAATGTCTATTCCTGTCACAGTTTACTGTTATCACATCTGGGTAACATCAGTCAAATGAAAACATTCAGAGCAGGCCAGCATTCCCAGCAAGTGACTCCTGAGGAGTGAAGGGCAATACTGCTTTGATCCAGGCCTTCTCRTTACAGATTGCTAAAATTAGGGGCAGCTCTAATTTGTTTGTAAACTAATGCAGATTCTCCTCAAAATTAGCTGAACTTTTGATGTAACCCTCCACTGCCACTGCTCTGAGACACAGTCCCTTAAAATTTTCTTTTAGGTATTTTAAGAATTTTGTGGAGAAACCAATAGTTCAAATAAAAGTTTCAGGACAGCTCCCTGTCCCCATGTAAAGAGTCTACACATGCACAGCAAAATCCACAGTGGAAAAGGAATCAGATTTTAAGACACTACTCAGCCTCTTGCCATTTCCTATAAATGATGAGGCTCATTTCTGTCAATTGAAATATTTATTTTAAAGTAAATTAAAGATCTTTCTGTAAAACAACTCTGGCCAACAAA
>PTEX01000053.1:1028456-1101071 GCA_003342815.1 Eudromia elegans | reverse complement strand
TCTGTTCACTATGGAAGTAAAAGTGCTGCTTGAGAAGGAACATACAAAGCATTGTGCTTTTAAATGATAAACTATATTATCTATGCAAGAGGTTTTACTTCTCATAATTTTGATGCCAGTCTGTGGAAAGTGCCCTACTCTCTGGACAGTCCAATAGGTTTTCTTCTGCTGCAGTTTACTGAGTCACACTCATGCAGGCAGTAARAGAAGTTGCTATCTCTTGAGGTTCAAATTTATATCTTTGTATATCTCTGACTCTTTTTCCACTTCAGCAAACTACCCTCAACTCTTCTTTGGTAGAAAGATCTGCATATAAAACTCTGAACCTCCCCAGTCTCATAACATGAAAAAGATGGTGAGGAGAGCTTCTAATACACCTTTCAATCTCACARCTRTATTGGTTGTCTGTCAGTGGACAGYRGTATAGATGGTGGATCTAAAATAAAGTTATACAGGGTTAAAGCCTGCCCAGACACCTCTGACTTTTGCAGAGTGCCAAYTGCTGTGTGTGTCTACTGCCCTTCCTTAATTTATGAGTTTTTCTGCRTATCTTTTCCTTCCAGAGTTACATTCTGAAAGCARGACTTAAACATTTTTAGTCTCAGCTATTTACTACAGTGAGCATGATCCTCGTTAGAGGTCAGACACGAGCAATTARCTCTGTGTGTGGGGCAGGAAGRGCCGCAAGAGGARCCSTACTGTATATCTGATGAGGACAGACGTAGCAGAAGTCCTGCCACCCACGGAAAACGTCTCGTGTTTGCTCTTGCCATTACCCTAACWGAGCCACCCTGCTCTGGAGAGTCCTGCAGYCTTTTTGTCCCTTGGGAACTGCCCAACATACATTAGAAGAACATTCCCTGGCAGTAGTATTTCACTCCTGTACATGAGGAGCAAACTAATGGAAAAATGACAAAGATTCACTGAATTGAAACAAATAGTTTTCTTTCTTCATGCCAGTATATTTAACTAGATCCCTTATAAAATGTTCACATTTGACTTTCAAGAAACACTTTCAAATGCTCAAGAAGCTATTTCCAGTAAGTTCAAAAATAAATGAAGAGTAAATCTTTCTAAAAGTACAGAYGGAAAAAACATTGACAATATCTTTTTTAAGTTAACTCAAAAAGGGAGAACTGTGGAGCATCTTTAACTGCTCTCCTTTTATTTTCTACCACGGTGTGAAGAAGTGGCATACTTTTCTTCAGAGCATGACGTGTTTTTAAATACAACATTTTGTTACAAACAGATCATTGCTCATTTATCCTAAAGTGGAGAACCAAGGGTAAATTTGGCAAATCCATGGAAAAAACTCAGAACACTGACCACATCAGTTAACCTGAATTTTAAAGAAGTAAAATCCTCACAATCATCCTTTGGCTTATTTAGCTGAATGCTTTCAGAGCTCTAAACTCCAATTCTACCACYTTCCTGAAGAAAGCTATAGGAAAGTCCATGAAAGAGTTATGGTGAATTTCTTACCAATCAAATTCAGCTATTGACAGCAATTCAGAATTCAGATAACCATATCCTTGATAAAACATCTAACCTTTTTATTTGAAGCTCAAAACTGATGTTGAAATCATCATTTTCAAAATGCTGAACAGAAAATCGGATGCCTGTAGAAAACTGGGAAAGAAACAAAACAATCATTTACCAAAAATGGTAGGTCCTTCCATACTGAGAAAGCAGTACTGGTTAATGTTGCACTTTATGGACTTATATAGGATACCGTTATTTTTTTAATTCAGTATTTAATAATATTTAGACACCCTCAGGAGAAAGCAACAGATGGAAAACGACTGAGAGAGAAAGGATCTAGAGGAAGAGAGAAGCATACATCTGAGAACACAATGGTGGGCTCCTCTCCATTGCTTTATATTGACAAATCAAAAGAAAACAGTAGATGTCTGCACTGCTCTTCCCTGCCCCCATCCAAGCCTGCCTTCGTCCAGGTCTTCAGGGCTTCTTGCTCCCTCGGTTGACCTTGCCTCCCTGTCTGTAACTGACACAAGGGCTGCATGTTTTAGGTGTCATGGGCCTGACTGATTGCCTGTTTTTCTTTTAGAGGCTAGATTAGTAGCAGCTTGATGCTTTAGTTTGATTTTTTTTACTGCAGTTCCTGAGAGCCATAGCTCAGTTCAATATGACCTCAAAGTTATATCTGCAGTTCCATTTGCCACAGCGTGCAGCTTCCGACCTGGGAAGGTAAAGAGTAAGCTGGAAACCTGCCAAACTAAAAGAGACAAGGTCTTCCAGCAGTGCACTTGGTGTTTACGGGAGAGGAGAAGACTTCAAGTCATCAGAGTATGAGCTTCTTCCCTGCTGACAACTTCCATTTGCTTTGCAAGATGTGGAGTAAAGCAGAACGGGGTAATTCAGCAAATGGAACAGAATTCCAGGGCTACTTAAAGATTGGTCATAGAGAAACATATGGTGAGGTCTCTGTAACCCTCTCTGGACACAGATACACCCTTGGTATGCACGCGGTATGGGAGTTGGGGGCAGATGCCATCTGTCCTCCACATTAAATTAATAAAATTGCACCCTGATGTTTAAATTAATCCTCTTAATTGCCCGCTTTCAACTGCACATGTTTTGAATTTGGCAATTTTGGAATTCTGAATTTTGCATTGAAACTGACAGCAAAGCATACAACCTGTAATGTTACATAGCTTCTCTTTCCCCCCTGTATTGCCTGATGGTAGAAATTCCTACCAGAGAACTTGCACATTGTACTTTCCTCTTTTAAAAGATGCTAACATATATGTGGAGGAACAATCACCCTGAGTAATTCATTCAATGGCATTAGGAGATAAGGACATCAGGGTTTCAGTTATGCCAATATTTCAGTATACTACACGTGAAAAGCTTTTTTTTTTTAATATTAAAGTGCTTCTTTGAAAAAAAAAGCAGCAGCTGCAGAGTTTGCATGACATGCTTTTCTTGGCATTCTTGGAGTAGTGTCAGCAGCAGCAAGTAGGACACAGTAACTTACAATCTTCTGTTAGGGACTATGATAAAACATCACTGAAGAAGAAGAAGGATTTTCCTTTGTATTTACACTGCTTGCAGAGGGAGTTTTATCAGCTGTTTGAGCAATTTTTCATTTTCAAGTCATTGTTAATTATTGAMAAACTTCAATTATTTTTCCTTCTTTCTTGTTTGCAGTGATGAATCACTGAATCTTAATCCATTTGCAGAACTAGAGCTAGCTAAGGTGCTTCAACTGCTTCCTGTACTGAAGGCAATATTGTCAGCCTAAAAAAATGGCAAATTCARTTCTTTGTATTCTGAGCATTTTAGCATTGCAACGATAACTAATCCCTCTTTTTAGAAGTAAATTATTTATGGTGAAAAGATAATGGTCCTTAAAGTAATCAGAAATGTAATAGATGGCCTGGAATAAAGACATAAGCTAATGTTATGACCACTTTTTGGAGATGATTTTAACAACTGTCTTGACACTTCATTCACATTTTAAAAACATGTTTGCTTTTTTTTTTTATTCTCTGAGACAAAGATTTTGACATAGGGAATTCAAGATTTTTCTTGATGTTTTACTRTACAAATTTGCTTCCATTTCTAGCAGAAAAAAAAAAAAATCAGTGCATCAAATAAACTTTTCATTAGATCTAAGAAAGCAGACATGAACTGCATCCCTGATACCTCAGGTTTAATTCCTTATTTAACACTGAAATACACTCCTACCATAGGACTCTAATGAGCTGCAGATGTTGCTTTTGTGTGGCCATATGACTTTGCTAATATCAAGTAGCCCTCAACAACGCTACCAATAAAGGGCCAAGGGTGCTCACTCAGGCTTGCTGAAAACCCACTGAGGCCAAACAAGCTGAATTTGCTTGAACTTGCAGTAAATTTGGTCTAGTGATCACTGGGCCTCCTTATTTTAGTAAGAGGTTCACCTTCTCACACTACTTTAATTTTATTTTCGAGGTGAAGTTAGTTTTGTTTTAAATTATGTTGTCTGCCATATTAGAAACATTAATTTTTGAAATAGGTGACATTTATTACTGATAGTGTCTTAATTTGTTATTATGTTCRTCACCGCTGAGGAGTATGCTGAAAGATGGCTAATTTTCTTTTTTTTTTTTTGACATGTCTTACAGTGTATATGGAATTTGCAGCCTCAGGTCTTGAAGAATGAACCTAATACATACCAAGAAAAAATACAGTATCTTCTAAGTCTCACAGGTATTTAATCCTATTTCTAGTCATTCCCAAAGTTCATGCAATCCTAGACCTCCCTTGTTGCCAATAATGAGATTGCAAGAAGAGTAATCTGATATTATTGAATTTCTAACAAACATCTGACTTGCTAAGGCTGTCCAACAGACAGCACCAGTGGCAGTAAGGACACAGGAAGTTTGTCAGTCTGATCCATTSCAGTGTCATGAATAAGTACTTTGAGCATCTTTCCTGCTTGTCTGTGAAATGATATCACAGAGAGCCGGTTTGCATTCTGGGCCATATGGTGTTGTAATTTTCTTTTCCATTTCTTTTTATTTTTCTTTTCTGCAGCACAGATATAATTACTGAAAAGGTTAAATATTGTTTGTGGGCAACAATTTCACGGCCAAGGGTTTCCAAAAGCCCGCAATCTAGCAATTTTGCTGATAATGMATTTTGAAGATGTGAAGTGGCAGACAATTCTGTAGTCCACTGAAGCAGTGATATCCCATGGGGTATATCACTACCTCCTGACATAAGCCTCAAACTCAGAAACTGGCCTTAAGACSTTACAGAACTCTAGGGATTCAGGGTGCTGAAAAGACATTACAATGACTCAGTAGTTAAGAATTTTAGCAATGTTTGATTTTGACCTAACCTTCCCTTTCCATTCCCTCACAACTTCCACAGAGTCCCTTTCTGAGTGGAATATTTTGAGAATAACTGATCTCCTGCCAGTGTAGAATTGTTTTGCAAATTGGAAATGGATCAGAGCAATCTTTCATGATTTATGCAATTTGTAAAAAGAGCTGGTATTTCACTGTTGGAAGTATGTTTGCCATCACAAATAGGTTTAGACTGAAAAAGCTGAAATCCTTTCACCTTCACTAACCATCCAGGAGAACTGGTTTCAAAGATAAAACTGTGCTTTAAGTTTTCACTCTCTATAATGAAACGTTTTTTGCCACCTGGCTTTGTGACGCTCTATTTTCATATGCCTTTATACTGGAACATTGGATTCTTTTGTTATAAGCCAGAATATTCTTGAACATGTTATAAACTCCTTCGTTTTATTCTGCTTTTTCCAAGTGTCCATCATGGAGTACTTTTCTTAGGTATACTTGATAACTGTGCTTTTGTAGAAGCCCTAGACTGGATTCTGCAGAAAAATAGGATTAGTTATGATCTGAGAACTCATCAGGAGACAGATGAGAGCAGTACCACTTAAGTGGTCACTTAATGGCATTCTCCAAGTCCTCATAATACTACCAGTTTGGTTCAAGGATGGTGTGGAGACAGGGCTGGGAGTCCACACAGGGAGGAGACTGCAGGGCTGTAGGTTCACACAGACCTCTCCATTGCCTCTGCTTTTGGCAATATGCACACCACAAATCAAATGCAAACCTGCTTAGTTTGACATATGGTATTAATGTGTCTGGTGTTTACACTTCCCGATTTTTTTTTCTCCTTCTTTCACAAATACATGGGGTTTATGCCCTCCCTATCACCTTCTCCCAATCATCTGCAATACAGGCCCATTTTTATCTGTTTCTTAATAATTTGCTTCTGCCATGAAATTAACCATTAGATAAGTCAGTTGGTATCTGAACTTGCTACTTTTCTGGTAAGAGGAATATCTGCTTTGATTCGGAGTTTGTCTAGTGCCTCAGCACACTTGTGCCTCTCATCATTTTATTATGAATCTTCATTCTGAAAAAATGTTTTCACTAACTTTGTTTTAGGAAGAACAAAACAAAAATGTTTARTTCTCTTTTCTATACTCATCGACTCCTATGTCTAGTTTGCCATCTCTGTGCAAGGTCTGTCCCAACAAAGAAGTTTATATTCCCACCTTCAAGCTTACTGTCCACAGCAGTCCATATGAAATGCAAACAGTGATGATTTTCAAACAAAAGCTACTGTTTATGGCCCATAAATACTCATGCAGTTGACTGTTTCTTTTTTATTAGGACAAATATTTAAACTATTTATTTATTCCAGAAATGTTTTAAAATGCTATCAATAATCTGAAGTAAAACTTGACTCCAATCTCATTTTTGCTGATGTAAATCATGATCTAAGCTCATATGGGAAAACTGATACATAGAATAGAAGAACTGGAGAAAGAAGCTGTCRTTTACTACCTTAAACAGAAAAAAAAATACTAAAAGGCAGAAATGAACACACACACACACATTATGGATTAGGACTCTCACCTCATTAAACTACTGCAAATCTTGTGACATCATTTCCTTTAAAGTAATAGTGAAATAAAAACCAGACTCTAACATCATCARTCTTTTAAAACACCAGACTATTAGCTTTTTTCAGAAACAGTGCTGTCTGTTCTTACAAYAGTTTCTAGTCCAAGTAAATAAATTGTTTTAGGTAATGCTTATTGGGACACATTCTGYTAATTGTTTTCCATTTGCTCCCTTCTAAAATTCAATTAGATAAAAATCAGCAAACGCATCTGGTTTTCCCTTACATTTGCTCCGGCCACCATGGGGTTCCCAAGATCACAAACCACCATTCTCGTTTCATTTTCCATCTTGTAATCACAGCTCAACACACGCAGTGCCTGCAACAAAAGGACACCAAAACTGAGGGCAGAGATCACAGGGAACGGGATCCTGTTGGAAAAACGGTGCCTTTTTGACTGTGACATCTCTTTTGACTCTAGACACCTGCTCAGTGCCCTATCCAAACGTATAATTGGTTATCATCAAAGAGGGAAAAGTGATGCCAAGGAAAAGCAAATGGGAAAATATTCCACTACTATAAGCRTCACATTGAGATCACTCTATTTCTAGTTTTAATATGCTGCTTTGTTGTCATGAATGATTCCTACAGCCATAACGATACAATGAAGTAAAAAAGAGTAGGCAAGACTGGGAGAAGGGAATGGGTTTCTCAGGAATCACAAAAGTCTCYAAAAGTCTAAAAAGTCACTAAAAGTCTCTGTAATGAATTCTTGGCAGACGCTTGCTGAACTAGCCTATAATTTAATTTTCCAATCTGTGGTGCTTAGAATACTACACACTTCTGTAATCATAAAAGCTGCTACTTGCTTGTGTTTATAATTTAGTAATAAGTGATATGGATTTTAGAAGTTAAGATTTTCACCATTTACAAAAAGTAAGTAAAAGGTAACTGTTTTTCTAGCTGCTAATGTTTCAGAGTCCAGTTACACAGCTTTTCCAGTCCACGATCTCTGTGAAATGCAGGCACAGCACATCAGTGACTTAGTGACTCCTCCACKGTCAAGGAGAAGTTTCTAGTAGAGCTGAGAAGACTTAGGTACCAGGCCTTGCTGAAGGTCTCCTATGCAGTCTTGGTGGGTAACTTTGGGGATATGCTCACATAATATCCCTGTAATTCTCTTAACGTAAAACGTGGTGTGGGTTACTTTTCCTTTCCCTCTTTTACTCCTTATTGATAGATGTGTCATCTGTGTACAAAAWGGAGGGTAAAGAAGGAGGAAGAGTAGGCATATAGAGCTGTTGCTATAAAGCTGTGTRTGGTTCTCACACATTAATCAGTACAGGCCAAAGTGTTCACATGAAAGACTTAGGAAATTACCAGACCACTGACTAGGAACTCAGTCCTCAACTGCGAAATCCACTGTRGACATGCTGATCTTACCTCATTGCAAGAACAAATGGAAAGACAGAGCATGTCCTAGAACAAGCCCATGAGAAGCACACTCTCAGTACTATATACTCATTTTATAGTGACACTTGAACAATTTGCTAGGAGGAAATAACATTTGTTACACAGCATGCCCAGGGAATTAACAACCGCTCAAGCTCCTCTCTGTCAGAGAGTTGGGGCTCTTTACATTCTTTCCAGTTGGTTGATTGGGGTAGGAAGCAATTCGTGGGAGGAGAGAGGTTGTCAACACAATTAAACCCTAACTTTTCTGGAAAACTGTTCATTTTAGATTGGTTTGTGGGTTTATAGATTTGTTGTTGAGGGGTTTTTTTTTGTTGTTGAAATTGCTATCTGTGAGTTAAAAAAATAGACATTCATCTATATTTGATAATCTGCAATTTCTTTATAAATGCTGTATCTCTCAATAGTGCAAAGTAATTAGCCTTTCTAACACATTTCATTGTCCCTCAAAGGCTGAACAAATGGATGAGTTGTGCAACAASGTTGCAGACAGTTCAGAAGCACTGGTCTCACACTGAAAATGGTTAAYGACACAGAATTTATATGGTCAGCATCACAAAAGCAGCAAAAATACATGACAGAGGGTCAGCTGGGAGAGAAATCTTTCAAGATTGAGATTCTGGCTTCTTTTTCATACTGATCACCACTTTGAGGTGGTTAAATACAAAACAGGAAAATTAAAAGCAGGCAGGAAACAAGCTGGAGGAAAGAGACTTACACACCCAGAACTGYCATTATCATTAATTTTACATATAACAGCCAGATGGAGGGTTTTATCACAAAATCCATCTACCTGCCACTGGTAGCCATTTATAAGAACTTCTAGGCAATCTTGAGCAGCAGCAAAACCCCAACAATTAACAYGTGTTTCCAGAGAGCATTTTAACAGGAAAATGATTGGATGCTGCAAGTAATTGAGGCTATGCACAWATTTAAAACTCTTCCTGATTGTCTTAGTGAGGAATTACTAAWGGATGCCAAAATAGTTTAGCAACGTAGGTTACAGAGTAAAATATCTCRTTTCCTTGAGCAAAATCTTTCAATCTTATTTTTCTGAGTAAAAGTGGATAGATTAGGTATCTCAGTTGTGAGGCGCTGGACTCCAGTTTCTCATCTAACTGATGAAAGAAGCGCCAGCATTTGTCTGTAAGAGGCTCAAGTCATGCCTCATCTAGCCAGCCACTTTGAACTTATAACATGAATTTTCAGGTAAGATGAGAAGGCTGCAGGATGTTTTCCTCTTTTAAAAGAGTATCATACTACAGTCCAGAAAAGTGTGGGGTTACTGATCAGAGATTATCTACCCGCTGCAAAGTCAGTGTGGCTGTGACATTCAATGGACCAACAGTCCTCACTCTGAGCAGAGACAGTCATGCCAAAATACGAAATGGTTTTGGTATGGAACAAATATCTATCAAGGCTTAATTATGTGCCTGATTTACTTCATCAACTCCATGGGAGTTTGAGAATTGAGATGTTTGATATGGGAAACACTTTCACTGGGACAGGGATTAGTGCATAGTACAAGGAGGTACCTACAATGAGTATATACTGTGTCTGCATCTATGGCTGGCCATGGAAAAGTGAGGTAACGTAATGTGATTATTCTTTTTTATTGCAGCTAATTTCAGTCACTCCACACCTCTCGTGTACAGACACAGCTATGAATACAAAAACTCATGTCTGACAGGAAGCATTTAAGGGATAATTTTGTTTCTCTATTAGCTAGATTTATTCCAGAGTAGCTCASTAATAAAATAGCATAATATCCTGTATAATTATTTTAAGATTATAGCTGCATAATGGACTTTTTTTTTCTGGTTGCATCAGAGGTATAACAGGAGATTTTTTTGGGTCATTACGTTTCATTTGCTCAGTCTTCAGTCTACCTCTTTCAGCTCTGCTGGSTCTGAGGTGACTATTACCTCTGTCTTAATACAAGGAAGTCTACAATAGCTCATTTGTAACTACAGAGATGATTGTAAATACTGATACAGTCACAGTCAATGAAACCCTTGGTTAAGGAATTTCAAGATCATAACATCATAATCCATCTGCTCACTGAATTACTGTGTATTAAATATAGGGCATTTCAGGAGCACTCAGACATAGCTCATTGGCAGGGTACTGTGTAAATGCAAAAATGGGATGTCAGATCTTGATTCTTCTAAAACCGACAACAAAACATTAATTTTCATCTATGGTCCATGCCTCAAAGTGCTTACAGATCAACAGACTTTCAYCCAGTGTGATAAATTCTCTTATGTCTTATAGTCAGATTACAGCCAGAGACCATGCTAAAGCAACAAAAGAAATATAGAGGATAGGAAGGGGTAAATGTTTCTACTTATTTGTTTTGTGTAAACAGATGTGCTTGAGAAATGCGATTCCAGGTCATTTCGGTGTTATCATCTTCAATAACTTCATTATTTCTTGTCTTTTTTTTTTTCTGGATTGGGTTTAAAGCCCCTTAACAAATACAATTACAGAAGGAGAATAAGAAAACACTTTGTGAGCTACTTTCAACTTCACTAAAARCATTTGTCTTTAGAAAGGAAATTAACTTGCTTTCTCCCACTCTCACCCTTGAGGCCCTTCTGAAAACTCCAGGCGGAGAAAAAGAAAGTTCATGTTGCAACAGACTGGGAGATTTATGTGCAGATGAGGTGATTCAGCCTTGCTGTCCAACAGAGAATACTTGAACGCTCTGCTTGTTTGCAGGGTAATGTTTCATCTTTGCTCTTAAAAAAGCAAACAAACTCCAAAAAGAAACACTGCAAGTTCAGTTCAGCTCGGCTGGGCTTTAGTCTTCTGTGTCCTTCTGTGAATACTGGCATATTTACATTATAATTGCTTATTTGGTCTATCCATCAGATAAAATAATTGAGTAAAAATGAAATCAATTTTGTAAAGATTTATAGTGCAGTTAATATTGACTTATCCAGGATATTGGAGATCAGAACATTCTTAATAATGCAAAAATTTTGATGTACTGGGAATACAGGGCAGAGATGTCCTAGTGAGTGGGATTCAGCAGGGCTCGTTAGCCGTGRCCAAGAGTTGGCACCAGGAAATCCAAGGCTGGAAGCACTCAGTCACCAAATCATTATGGTTGGAAAAGATCTTCAAGATCATTGMGTTCAGCCSTTCAACACCATGCCTGTTAAACCGTGTCCCTAAGTGCCCCATCTACAACACCAAGGGCCAGCTATCKACGAGCTGCTTTCAGCTGGCATATCCTATGCAGGTTAACCTTGCTCTCACTTCTGATGTATTGTCACTAACACTTTGATTTTCATTTACCTTGTTGTTGCGTTCAACCCCAGTGTAATCGGCTTCTGGTGGAATCTTTATATGTAGCTCAGCTTCATAGGCTCCTTCTCCATCGTTCCTTGGATTTACTATGAGCATGATGCAGTTTTCTTCCCCAATTATAAGTTGATCTTTATCTCTATATAGAACATATTACTTGTCAGGAGTTAAAAAAAGCACAATTAAACTTTAAACATCAATAAGGCAGATAATCAATTCACTCGCATAGCATCTGTTCTGGAAAACGTTTTGTGAACATCATAGAGTAAAATTTTTCACAAAAATCTGACTCCAGTGAGAGGTGTACACACACCTTGKAAGGAAGGAGCTCAGAGAAAATACACAAAATGGACACTGGAAATAGGCTACCACAGAACTAACAAAGTCAGTTGTACAAAATTTCAGAGCCTGACCACTTTCTACCTAGTWTCTAGTGGAGGAACCTGACTGCTCCGTCAGCATCCCTTTCTGGAGGACATGAAGGTTTCAGCATTTCAACTTTCCCCTCATGCCTGTTGTACAGTGAGCAATGACACAAGATCTCTGTCCCCTTTCCTTTCACGGCTCCCATGGAGTCAGATAATTGCCGGAGGTTCCTGTTTGGCATATTCCTCCCCTCCACAGGAAGAACTGTTGCCATGCTCTAAAATTCTTTTGTTTTATTGCACTGCAAAACGAATTCAAAAGAATTGTGTCCCAAGTTCATACTCACTGAAAGTAATAAAGTTCCTTGCAACAGCAATTTGTATTATCCCTTGGCATCTGGAGAACTAGAAACATTTCTTACAAGCATTTGTAAACTATATTTTCTATGATTATTGTTAAACAGTGTGAATGTTTCTGGCACAGATACCTTTTGTAAGCATGTATKTCCACACTTCTTGGTTTTCTGGAAGAAGTGGACGCAGTAATTAAAATCTGAAAATCAGGTAAGGATGCCAGACAAGAATTTTGCCAACAACTGAATGGAGCTCTGCATGTTTCCTTCTCCTAAGGCAGTGTCTGACTTTGTAGTATATACTATCACTTATTTAATCAAACTTACGGCATAGCAGAAAGCTGCAAGTCAGGGATGCACAAGTTGTCCTCTCCACAGTCTACTAGGATGTAAGCCTGGATTGTTGTAAAGAAATTTATGATACATTTAACAAATGTTTCCATGTCCAAATCACTTCACTGGCTCAAATCCCACTAGTGCTGCCCTGGTGAATTGGTTATTTCTATAATCTCCAACACGAGTAATGCTAGAGAGACTATCTGAGATTGTAAATGCTGTCCTTAGCAGAACATCATAATATCTCAGGCCCTTTCCCGGCCTGGTAACCTGGTTTGCWTATTCTAGAAAGCAATCACAACTGTGAAAACAACATTTTGGAAATGCTTTAAAGGTTTGCCTGGTTCTATATTTATATTCAATTTACATATTGGATTAATTAAATTCTTTTGTAATTTCTGGGAATGCTATGCTATTTTAAGAAAGACGTCACAAATAGTATTTCTAAATGCTTTCATATTTAGATACAGAAAACTCTGCATGCAAAATTCATACCTGTTCTGTAACTGTGCTTTTTTGGTAATAGTTCAGTATTGGCTTYACAACAAAGTTATCTTCAAAATTGGATTCATCCAAGCTATAATTCAAGTTTATGTTGATGGGAGATAATTTATCTCTGAATTCTGTTTCATCCTGTGGGTGACAATCACACAATAAAAACAATGCAAAAATATAATTATTCTAGTTGAGTATGGAATGACAAAAAACCGGAATTTACTCTTTTCTGAAGGCTTTACTGCTTTGACAGGCACTCGATAATTTCTGGCCATACACAGTGWTGTTAAGAAGGCAGAATGACTCCCCAGTAACTGAAATGCCCAGAACATGTGGCCTCCATAGACCAACATCCACAAGCAGCTTCCACTCCTAACAGCTCCTGCCCCCTTACCTTTGGAATGGGAAGAGGGCCTGAGTGGATTTGTGCAGCTAATATTGTCAGTTTGCTCCATAACCAAGGATTTATATGTCAGTGAAATCAAAAATCCACCATTTATTGCCTAAATACTCCCTTAAAAGCTGCTTGAGCCTTCTCTATTTCACCTTTCAGAGCTTTTCTAGGAGCAGCCTTAAAAATCTGCTTCTGTTGTACGAGATAATTTCAGCTACGGGTGAATACCCAATAACTATTTCTTCTTTACAAGTTAAATTTCACAAATCTGATTTTATATATTTTTTAAGAAAATCTGAATTTTAGGCCAATATTGCTGGGAACAGTCCTTTAAAATACCTGCTAGAACTAAAATGGCATGAATACTCTTCCGAAAGGAAACCTTTCTTTTGTACTTACRCTGACAAAACATGGGAAATCTCTCCCTGGCAAGAGAATAGACTGGTCAGGCCTTATGCTAAGTAAACAGAAGTGAGATAATCACATTTCTGTAATCTTGGGTTCCCCTGTAAATTGTTCTTACTTTTCAGATGACTGCCATGAGAAACATGCCTTTTTTATTACTCTTTTCAAATCCCTGATACTACTCAAATGATGAGACAGCAGTTCAGAATATGTTAAGCAACTTACTCTGAGATACACAAGAAAGTCCTGGCAATGGAGCTGTTTCTGTTTTTCCATCACAATGGTGAAGTAATGATGTGACTGATGGTAATCRAAGAAGAGGGTCCTCTTAACAGCTCCTTTCTGTTTCAATGAATCTAATTGCAATTCACCTTTCAGCACTAGAGGATTTAAGTAAATTAAATATTCACTTAATATAGCAGTGGAAGTAAAAACTAGCAAAACCCCAAATGTATTATAGTTAATTATTCTAACAAAGTCTTCCAGGTAAAACTAATCCAGACCTACAAATGTCAGTCTAACTAGTAGCACATTAGCTTGGAATATGTGTAATTTCAGTTAAGTTTTTTAACTTTATTTACAAAGCATATCTGTACTGAACAGGACTTCTGCTTCTTACACTTCTACCCCAAAAGAGAACATCACCCAAATAATCACATTCTTGTTCGTTCAGAAAATGGATTGAGCTGAATAAAAAAATCTTTAAGTGAACAATACAAGCATCCTGCTTATATTTTTTCTAACTATAGAAATATGTCATTTTTATCATCTTTTAATATGTAAGAAGAAAATATACCTAAAATTAGTTGAGCCTGGGTAAATTTATATAAAGAATTTCTTACCTATCTTATCTGAAATACTTTGACCTTCAAAAGCTGCACAGACTCTTACAGTAAAACTATATAAAAAAAAAAAAAGAAAATTGATTATTAACAAAAGGAGAGCTGACCTGGGAACTAGCAAGACATTTAAGTTTTCCTTTCTTCTTTTTTTTTTTAAAAAATATGTTCACGTTGAGGACACTAGGCACCTAATGTATTGCCTATCAATCTAGCAAATCTCCTAAGACTCYACTAATAATCAAAGAAATAAATGCTCTGAATATCTTGCCAGAGAAGATGTCGAGAAGATTGCCTTTTCCTATCAATTCCAAAGGCAGYCTGCACAGAACACCCTTCAAATACTCCTGGCAAAGCTGGATTCCCAAAGCCGAGCTTCAGCAAGCCATCTGTGTATGAAGCTTTCTGCACAAGACCCTCATGGCCAAAATAGAAAAATCCAAATCGGTAGGTACYACCCATGCTATTTGCTAGCAAACCAAAGCACAGAGGATAATTTCCCTTGATTTCAGCATCAGCATTCCATGATTTCAAGACAGCAGAAATCATTGTAAATAAATCAACTGAATTGTTTCACTGTATGGAACTTGCCAAGTTTTGCAGAAGCTGACAGCTACATGAACTAAATCAAAGGACAAAAGAGATGCTTGTGTTATTTAATATATTAGTGCAATACATTATAAACAAATAAGTTTACCTTTCCTTTCCCTTTTCACAACCTTTAGCAAGCRTTTTTGAGCCTAGCCATATTCACATCATGATGATAACAGCACTATAGAAACTCAATCTCAACCACAATTAATTATTTCTCATAATAAGCTTTAATTTCCGGATTTCTGTAAGCCAAGAGATGGACAGTCAGTTATGCTGAATAAATGTGAGAAGAAACCTTCCATATTTTTACTGACCAACACTTTCTACCAAGGCTTACTGGAGGTTTTATTTATAAAATRTGAAAATTGAAAAGGCATACAGAAAGGTTCTATTTTGTAAAGTGTTCATGCAAGTTATATAGATATTTAACTTTTAAAAAGTTTTCAGAAACTACTTTTGATGGCCAAGGAAACTRTTAGAATGATTCTGATGCTATTAGCAGGCCTATTTCCCTGCTCACTGATGACACAAGAAATCCGTGACTCTGAACATGCTCTTAGTTTTGCTATCTGTTTTCACATACAAAGAGGGCTTTGTTATTCACACCATGGTTCCTAAAGATGTCCCACACATAGCAGCAAAACTGATAGATGAACAAAGATTTGGGACGTCCCAAAACTAGTACACTCTGGTTAATAGGACTTCTTACATATTATTGTGGGTTCAGAAAATATTTTGTTTTGTATATGGGAGACTCAGCTAAATATGGATAGTACTGGGAGAYGAGAAATTTTTACACCTTATAATTTCTAACAACTGCTAGGCATAAATAACACAATTTAATTCATAAAACATTTTTGAAACAGCCATTGCTCTTAAATCTTTAAATATCCCCAGTGCTGTTACTCATACACACACTTACCACTGCAGTGGATTCAAAATCAGTATTGTCACCTCTAAAATAAGCCCTAACTATATTATGAGTATTTGCTTCCTCTGACAAATGTAATGAARATGTGCCACATCTGGGATTCATATAACACTCATGACCTTATTCAACATCTGCCTCTTGAGCAAACAATCTGCTGAAAGGTATAACAGAATCACAGGATGGTTGAGGTTGGAAGGGACCTCTAGAGATCATCAAGTCCAACCTCCCTGCTCCAGCAGGGACAYCCAGRGCAYRGGGCACAGGGTGGCATCCAGGYGGGTCTGGAAGATCTCCAGAGAAAGAGACTCCACAGCCTCTCTGGGCAGCCTGTTCCAGGGCTCCGTCACCCTCACAGGAAACAAGTTCTTTATCATATGAAGATGAAACTTYCTGTGTTTCGATTTGTACCCATTACCCCTTGCTCTGTTGCTGGCCACCACCAAGAGCTTAGCCCCATCCTTTTTGCATTCTCTCCTCAGGTATTTGCACGTAAGATTCCCTCCCAATCTTCTCTTCTCCAGGCTAAAGAGGCCCAGCTCAGTCTTTCCTCACAAGATAGATGCTTCAGTCTGTTAATCATCTCTGTTGCTCTACACTGGACCTTCCCTACATGTTCCATGTCCCTCCTGTACTGGGAAGCCCAGAACTACCCCAATACTCCAGGTGCTGCCTCACCAGAGCTGAGCAGAGGGGCAGGATCCCCTCCCTCAACCTGCTGGCAATGCTCTTCGTGATGTAGGCCAGGATCTCACTGGTCTTCTTGGCCCCAAGGGCACACTGCTGACTCAGGGTTAACTTGTCATTTAGTAACTTTGTCTTCCCTGTATCCTCTGTCACCATGGCGCTCAACCTGTTCAGCAGCGGACCCATCTTTTCCCTAGTCTTCCTCCAAACATATTAAGAGTGTTCTTACATATTCCATGGAGAAATTGCAAATTCAGCTATATTTCCACCTTTTTAAAATTATATGTCAACAGATGAAGAATTGATCACTTGCTAACATGTCACAAGRACATGACAGCAAGAATGAGAAAAGACTGTGTAGCTGCAAAAACACA
Source organism: Eudromia elegans (assembly GCA_003342815.1). NCBI lineage: Eukaryota > Metazoa > Chordata > Aves > Tinamiformes > Tinamidae > Eudromia > Eudromia elegans. Next base: position 1,084,123 of record PTEX01000053.1, on the reverse strand, counting down.
ATTTAGGTATCAGGCTTCAAAGGCATTCTGACATGTTATAATACAAAGCTGCAATTCCTCAAATGTAAACTCATAAACTGCCATCATGTATTAAACTCAGTGATCTCTGCTTTGAGAGGTCACATAATTTTTAAGTTGATATTATCTGAAGTTGTATACTTAATTGATACTGTAAGAGCCAAGGTTTAATCCTTCCACTTTAGACAGGAAGGGAATGACAGTGCCAAAGAACAAGGCTTGGCAGCTGATTAATCTCTTGGTCCCTGGCTATCTGAGAGGCAATACTGCAAGCTAGGCAGAATTTGGCCACACAATTGCGAGTTTTAGGACAATCAGTGCAGAAAAAATCCTAACAGGATTACAGAGTTTGACCAAAAATGCAGATGAACTGGAACTGCTCATCACTTTGATAAAGAGATGCTGTGGAGTTTTTGAGGGATGTTTTAGCTGAAGAAAAACTGAATTTAGAAGATTTTTGAGATTAAAAATCTGATTTATAACCACATTAAAAAAATGGTTAAATTTCAAGCTTACTTGTAACTTGTAGCTTACTTGCACGTTTCCTCTGTGCTTTAGTTTTCCAATTTATATGATGGCTAAAATAATATTTCTCTAATACTTGTAAATGTACAATAATCATCATTATTCATACTTCACATTTCCTGAAACTTTTCTGGTAGGAGCTTTCCCTTCATTCTGATTATGCAATGTCAATCAGTAGATGTTTTACACAAGTTGCACAGCTGGCTAAGAGATACAGCAGTCTATCCCAGGGGACTGAGGAATTCTTTGCCTGTTGGAGTTTCCCTACTAATTGTTTTCATATGCACAATATAGACTTATACCAACTAYAGAGAAAAATTATGGTGTGGAAAAATGCAGCTGCTCTTCAGTCATTTTGGAAGTTTAAGATAAATATTTCATACTATGATCTAAGTCTTTAGGGAGGAATATTTTAGAGTAAAACAGACAAAAAATAAATTAGGCTCTTACTAAAACTCTTGTAGGTAAAATCCAAACATTTTCAAAATTATTATCACAGAAAAAAATGAAAGGTAATAATAAAAAAAAAGTTTAAAAGTATGTTTAATTTTTTTTCCCACRGTTCAAACAATATTTTAAAGCARGATTTTTTTTTAACACAATATGTTTATGTATTTCTTCTGTGTGAAAAACACCCTTWTACTTCCCCTAAACTGATGATAAGTATTATGATTTATGGAGAATGAACTCCATTCTAGAATGAAGTATTTTTAAAACCTCTAAAAAAAGAAGATATTTTGAAAAATCATCACATGGATTAACGAAACTGCTTCATTTCAATCTGGATATTTTAAAATTGATATTACATAAAATGTTAAAACAGAAGTCGCTTGAATCAAAACATAAGGATGTTCTATTCAAGAAGACCCAAGGTCTTTAGGACCCATACAATTCTTCTTTATAGAATTATTTTTGCAGAAGTTGACATATTTCTGTCAGTGATATTTTGAAAATTGGTGTTTTCCTACAGAAACCAATCACTGGAAAATTTTCAACCAGCTCCATTTTCTTGTTTCTGTCTTCTGACTCAAGGTTGCTTTATTTCATTGCCTAGATAAGCCATACACATAGACTAATTTGGGATGAATTTTGAGAAACATATTCAGTAAAGTCATTTTAATTCTATAGAAATGTTTTGGGATTGCACATTTCTACCCTCTGTAGAGGGACAATTGTCTTTCAAGGATGTATCAATCTTTSCCCTCTATGGCAGTTATAAACATTTTTTCTCTGATCAAAGACAGCCAGATACAGCATCCTGTGAACTGCTCTCTGGATGGGCAGCAGAATAATGTGATATATTTTACCTCTTCCATAAGGAACTGAGATCCCTTTCCTTAACTCAAAAGGGTGGAATCACCTGCTTTTAGTATTATTTTCAGTTACTTGATTTCTCAGAAAGATGTGTGCTTTGGCAGATCTGTGTTTCTGTGTTTTGTCTCTCTTAGCTGTTTTATGTTTAAAGCGTCTGGAGACTTCATGTAAATTTGCAACTTGATCCTACGAGCATCTCATACGCAGAAGGAGCTAACGGTACGCAGTATACGGCAGACTGAATTTTCAGCTGCTTTATTTTGAGAAACTGTGAGTTAAGGGAAGGTACCAGCAAGAATTCTGTTCTGTTTTGTTGTTGTTGGACTCATAGCAACATTGAAAACTAGCGGTTTTAACAAAAAGCTGCAAGACAAATTTGGAGTATAAAGTTATTTGAAAGTCAGAGGAAGATGATGATATTTTCTGTCTCRTCATGAACTTACCAGGCCACCAAAAGCTGAGAGACAGGGAGCTGACAAGTTCTATTGTCCGGATTCACAATCATGGGGTTTAGGATGAGCAGAGCATTCACTGTCACAACGGGCCTGGCTCTAGGGGACAGAAATAAGGTTCACTGGACAGAGCAGGTTCACGTTAAGGTAAGTTGCAGCAGAGAAAACACATAAATGACGTGGCTGCAGAGAAGCTGGAAATGTAGGATTACTTGAGAGAAAACACTTTAAGTGCTGCTCCTACCCAAAAGGATATTTATTTTTGTCAGAAATTATGATCCCTCCTACTATTTTGAAACTTCTTCACAGATATCACAGGGTAACAGCAGGCAGCGTGAGGGCAACAGTATCCTGCACTTACAGTATGTTCTGGCCTCAGGCACATCAGACACGACCCATTATACTGGATTTTCACCCAAACCAGAGCCTGCCTTGGCAGAATCACAGCACATCTTTAAAAATTATTTTACAAACTATCAGATTCTTGTTCTCTCCAAAAACAATAACATTTTCAGATCTGCTACCTCTATTCAAGATTCTTCAAAAAAATATATATTTAATTTTTTTAATATAKAATATGATCTGAAATACCTTGATCCAGTAAGAGGGAAAACATTACCTGACAGCTCTTGTCACTATGAATAACAATGTGTTATTAAGTAATAAGTTTTCATTGAGATAAGTTTAAAAGAGAAAGGAAAACAACAAAGGGTCTAAATTCTGTTTTCTAGGACAGCGATACTATTTTACAATAACTTATATAATTCTGACAGAAATAGTTTATCATAAAGTTATTTTCACATTATTTTAACTGACAGCTGATCTGCTATGACTATTTTATAGATCATCTCAACAGGACTCAAAAGTAAAATTATCTTCTTTGTGCAACAGAGAAAACATTTTTCTTTTTAGCTAACTCCAGCTAATAATACTCTATTTCTCCAGTACAAAAAGTTGCACATTTGATACACTTGGGCCAGGAAATGGAAAGGTTGAGRGCCTCTCACCCTTCATTTACTGAAATCAAATAAATCACATCTTTGGGAGTTAGTTCTCAAATGTTTCACATCCTGTGCCGTCATTTATGSCACTGCAAAGTGATGCATTGCAAATTACTTTCATGTTTCTTACATAGGGCAGGAGGAAGATCAGGTCTAAATCTTACGCTCTAAATCTTAAGCTGTCTAATCAATTGGTAAGGTGAACATGCTGTCCCATACAGGTACTGTTGGGAATACAGACAATGCAACAGCAATCAGAAACATGACTACGTTGTTGCAGCGACGGTGACTTTTTAGCTGAATATTTACAAGCTAAGAATTGTCTGCATGGCTGGACTAATAGAGTGGCAGCAGCACATTTTAGTTTCCGCACTTGTTATAAATGATATTAATCAAAMTCTGCATTTAGCTAAAACTGTAGTAGTCAGCAACTGTTATGGAGATTTACAGAACAGGATCTTGTACAGGTTTCTAAACTGAAGTCAGAAGTAGCAGTCTTTGTTTCCATGTATACAGCCTCAAATGTATACAGCCTGCAGAAAATCAGTTACTCGYAAATCTAAAATGTTTACCAGTTCCATTCCCTCATAAATAAATGAAATTTCAGTACTGTGCTTTTTGAATGGTTCTCTTATGTGCTGTAGAGAGATCTTTTAGATTACATAGGAATGGGAGATTTGCTTTAAAGGTAGAAAGGACGTCTTCTCCCTTTGTTGTCTAATTCAAAATGGGCCAAGAGTCACACTATCCAAAARAAGTTCCTTGAACTAAGAATAAGCATGGAAAGTGTCGGTAAAAAYGGAAATCTTTAAGCATGTGCAAAAAACAAACTAATAAAGCAACTGCATTTGTTGTTTAAAATATCATCCATAATTACCATCTTTTACACATTGTATCAGAGCAACACAGAAATGTGAGATCAGGTTTTTTTTGCAGATATTCCACTGAAGTTATAAAATACAAATTCCATTATATTTACCACATACCTGTAAACAACTGCTTTTCCAGCTCCAAATGCACCTACAATTAAATCTGGAAAAACAAAACAGCTTCAGAAGAAGTATCCTCTTGCACATTTTTTTTTCAGCATAAATGACATCAATTATATTCAAAATGTAGTAACATAAAACAAATATGAAAATTCATATTTCCAAGTGACTATWTAACAGTGTATCTGAAAGAAAATCACATTCCAGATCACTACTTGCCATTACAGAAACAGATACAAACCCACTTTGCAGGCACTATCCTATGATTCACATTGAAAGATGATGGGATTCCTTCCTGACAACATAAATCCAACTTCATGTTTTATGCTATTTTTTCACTAATTTAAGCATTACTTCTGTATGTATATGAACACGGTATATCTTTGTTATTAGACCCAAGCCTGGTTTGGACTCCCACAGGCCATTTTTTTCCTTTCTGTCTGTAGTCCCCAGACAAGACTCCTTGGAAAGATCCCAGACAGCTCCCTGCGCCACGCAGGTCTGCCTCAGCCAGGCTGTGGGAGCAAAGGATGATCGTTTCTTCTGCCCGTTCTAGATGGARTGTCCTCTGGGGAAGGGAAAGGACTTTGTTCCTATTTGACTCCCCTCATGAAAGGTCCAGCTGGACACCACTTCACTCCATTCTCCTCATCATGCAGTGTAATTTGAAAATGGGGAATTCAGTAGACTGAGTCTTAAAATAGACCTTGCCGTGGCACAGATCACCAAGCTAAGTTGATATAAACGAGCTCATTTAAACTAGAACACAGAGGTTTAAACAGACCYGTATTTGGTGCTTTCATAGTAGTGGAGCTGGTTTGATTAGCAGGCATTGAAGTCACCAGGCAKGATGCTTCAGTGGTGATTAGCCTGGTGGGTTTGGGCCAGGTCTGGTAGCCTGTTTCCYGGTGCTCCATCTGCCTTTCAGATGGTTAGGATTTAACAAGTTTAAACAAATTTGTTTAAACTCTTGATCCTCCACATGGAGGTTTGCCTCTCCTACAAAAAATTCCACTGAATAATGCCCTAGTAGGAGAGGCAGTGGACAATTTATGGGTCTGATCCTCTTTTTGTTACAACATTTACATTTCTCTGCTTCCACTGGCCTTACAGAAATATGCTTCAGGGCCAGGAACACTTTAAATGGCAGAAGAAAATGACTGTTTTTTTCTATGTCCTTTTTGGGACATTTATGACTCCTTTTCATTAATGTCTTTTACAGACAATTTGCACGTGGTACCAAAACTCTTAAGACATTTTTCTCTTGACATAAACAATTGTGGTGAGACATCACCATCACCATAGAGGCTCTGCAACACACATGAGGAAGCTTTCCCTGGTGGCTCCCAGAGAGCAGCACACACAATAAACCCCCAAAGATTTAATGTTCTGTTTCACAAAAAGAAGCTTGAAAGAGAATCTGTGTGCTAAACAGATAGTGAAAGACAAGATGGAAGGATTTCCACTAGCTCTGTCCTTCCTGGCTGGATGTTTATTATGAATTCTGCAACAGATGAACTTAGAGAACTTAGAAATGAACTTAGAACTTCTGTTTTATACGGGGACTAGATATCCCTAAAGGATTCAGTTAGGCTAGGTTATGGCAGAGACAAAACAGGCAGATACTCAGGATTTATGATGGATTTGTGATGATCATAATGTGATCTTTCACCAAAAATAAAGTGCTTGTGAGCACAAGGGAGAGCTTGAACAACCAACTTGAGGAAGCCTGAGGAAGCCTGTTTGAGACTAAAAAAATATGACTCTGAGTTACAGTTAGTCTCACTAGTGTAAATGAGTCCTTAATCTGAACACCCAGAGCTCAGTGGAGTTATGAGCCACCATTTTGGCAGCCTCCCTCCAATATTAATGGGGAGAGACCATTAAGATCTTTGTATCTGTTTAAGAGTTAAGTGATGGCTTCTTTGCGACAAAGCCCAGCCTATTTAAAAAGAGGACAATGGGTCTAGGGGAGAAATTATAGTCCCCAGACATAAAAGATATTGCTCTTGCACGAGAAATCACTCTTTCCATACTGTCACCTCAGCCAGGCTTGGAGCTGCAGGAAAAAGGCTGAGGACTCTCAATCAGGACAACATCACACAGGGCCCATGTGAGCACATCCTGGCAGTGGGCACCACCTTCATCCTGCTCTGGTCTGGGAGCTGTTACTTGATCCCAGACATGTCTTTTTGCTCTGCTCTACACTATGCTTACTCTTGAGATGAAGAACTTGAGAAATTATTAAAGCAGAAAAAGGCACTCAGCAATGAATAYGCAAACAATAAAACATACTTATATCCAGTGGCGATATGTAAACTGTGAAATCAGGACCAGGTCATTGTATGTCCAGACAGAATAGTTACTGGAAGATCCATTATGGTTATGCTCTATATTAACTTGTTCTGCTACAGAACAGTAGTTTTATTCTTTTTCCTTTCATTATTTTATTGGTTCTGAATCTTATATCCTTTATTACAAAAAACAATCTATTTTTGTCATACATAGAAATCTAAGATATTTGAACTCATTTCAAATCAGAGTCATTGATAAGCAGAAGTTTTGAATTTATTGTGTGTTCTGCAGAGGAAAAGCTATTAATCATTTCCAAAAACAACTGTATGAGATGTCTAAATTATCTGGTTTGGCAACTTTTCCTCTCCTAAAAATAGAGACAAGTTGTCTTTATACATTGCTTGTTATTGTTAAACATGCAATATCACTGATGCAAAGGTCAYTAGCTGAAAAACAACAGTTTGACAAGGAATTTGGAATTCTGTAGCAAAAACGCCAGCACAACTAGCTATCTGTAACCCTTCCAAACAGAGCCCRAAGAAAATCGTTTGTATACAAGAACATCTGTCTGCCTGTTTGCATTTGTCAGGGTTTGTTTTCGAGCCTTGATTAAAAATGTATAAGTATTAAGACAGAAAGAGGAGGCAAGTTGCTGAATCACAATTCTTCACTTCTCATATKTCATGTTTTCAGGAGGATGAGGGATCCTCTCTTGGCAGAGCGGAGTGAACCCCTCTGCCTATCTCCATCTCATGGAGATGATCCTCTACCAGCTGCTGCCCTTCAGAGCGCAGAGGGCTGCAAGGGGCCCAGGGGCACCTGCAGGTTGGTTCTGCCCATGGCTGTCACAGAATCATAGAATCATTATGGTTGAAAAAGAACTTTAAGAACACCAAGTCCAACCTTAAACCCATCACCACCATGCCTGTTAAACCATGCCCCTAAGTGCCTCATGTACATGTCTCGTGAACACTGCTAGGGATGGTGACTCCACAATTCCTTGGGCAGCCTGCTCCGGTCATGGAGTAGGTGATCAGTGACAACAAGCACCACCACCCAGTGAGGACCTGTGCACTTGGCACAAGCTTCACTTGCAAGAAATCCAGGAATGAAACAATGGATGGCTGAGTCATCTTCCCCACAACATCTCTATCTACCAGGATACAGGTATGAAAATGTTCACATTAGGGGGCTCAGAATGATTTGCTGACATATTTAAACACCACTTTGTGTAGCCTGTCAGTTTAATGGCATATTATAGTTACTGGAAAACAATCAGAATCTTATCAGAGTACAAGTGTTGATGGAAACTTCATAAAAGAGAGAATGAGAAAATTGAATAACCCTAAACCCTGTTAAAAATCTTCGTGGGCCTCTTTCCTTCTTTCCCTCAGCTGATCTGGTGCCAAGAAGGTCCATGATTAGATTTTGCTTTCTGCCTTCTGCTGATTTCAGTAAGTCCTAAATTCTCAAATCCCAGCTGGAAAATTCTGTTGAAGAGTCATTACTAGAGCCTTAAGTATAATTAGGATTACAGGATTACCCAGTTTAGTCAATATAATTAAAAAAAAAAATCTACATACAACCACCACAACTACTTTTTTCTAAACATACTGTTCACAGTCGTCTTGATTCTTTTCCATTTTCAGCAATTCTGGTAGCAAGCCTGTTAATAACAACTAAGGCTAATCCATTTCAATCCTCTGTTTTTGTCTAAATGAGATCATTTCCCAATATAATGTTGTTTTTTCATTGCATTATACTACAAACAAATCCAAAGGGGGCAGTTAATGTTTTGTTTCTTTAGCGAGTTGCTACTTATTGGGATTAAGTGCTTTATTCTTATATTCCACAGAGAACAATACTTTGAATTGTATTAARAGAATTTTAGAAAAGCATATCTGTAAATTAAATAGAAAAAAACCACTAATTTGCCATAAAATTAATATATTTGCAGAAGATTCTTGGCTTATGATTTCATTTTCCATTGGCTACTCATGTGAAAACATACTTAGATGGTAGAAACACTCCAGCTTTGTTGCATTTACTGGCAGAACCTACAACCTTGTTCTGGCTCCCACGCTCAACACTCCTCTCTCATCAGAGCAGACACAGCTTTTCATTGATTTGATCTTTTTTTTTTCTCCCACAATTCTCTTTCTGGGTCAATTTCATAATTTAATCATCATTAGATTACAATTCTGYGGTATTGTTGGCACACTGCCTACCGCTCTCAAAAAATTTGGAATGCTGAAGAACACAAGCTCCACAGAAAGAAACCTGAGGGTTTTCTTCCTGCTGCATGAGTTAATGTACTTAGCAGATGAAGTTGTTAAATACTCCTATTTTAATAAGATTAGACTGGATTACTGAAGTTCTGAAACCATTACAGTTGTTTCATTCTTAAAATGTATCTAGAGTTATTTGTTTATATTCACTACGTGCTACCCTTACTTAAACAAAAACTGAGCCCAGAATAAGGAGACTCAAAGATGCCTTTATACATTTCCCTGTGCTGATGAAAGCTTCTTTAAAAGAATAACCAAAAGAATAGACMAATAGAGCTGACTGTTAAAACGGGATCCACTGATAGGTGAACTTGCAGCAGCACGAAACCCAGGGGAGCTCTCTCAGTTAATAGGGAAGACTGACATAAGCATCTAAGCAGGCAAGGAGCAGAAACAACATTGCCTAATTTATTTTAGCAATTAACTAATCGACAGCCTTTGAATAGTGAATTCACCCAGAGCACTATTCGGGATGCTGCTGCATTTTGTTAAAAGAAACTGGTTAAATAATTCTGTCTGACAAATGTATTTGAAGAAACCACAGTCTGCCAAAGGAGATGCCACAAGAAGAAAGCAAGCCTAATGAGTTGAATAAGTTATTCATTATAAACTATTTGCTCAGCTATAATCAGCCATCAAGTGGCTGAAACATATGCTGAAATGTGAGGGTGAAAAGTGTGCAGCCTCCGGATTCCCAAGCCCTGCATGGACAGATGAAGCAGCTGGAAGCACAGCACCATCACCAAGATAATCACATATCTCAAGTGCTCAGCAAGGCCCAGCCTTGAACAGATGCCCAAAAGCAAAAAAAAAAAAAAAAAAACCACCCCACCATTAAACATAAACATATCTATGGATTTCTTTTGTTATTGTCAAAGTTGAATGACGTTATTAAAAAAATAAATACAGTAATAAATAAAATAAACTACATTTAAAAATGTAAGCCTAGGATGAGATCTTATTCCCTCCTCCTTCAAGGTCCCTTGACAAAAAAAAACCAAGGGCCATTCAGGATGAAACAGAGACCCTAAAGCCCCAGGTTTGGCTGCGGGGCAGTGGAAGCCATGTCAAAAGTCTGCTAATATCATAGAATCATAGAATCCTTAAGGGATCTTTAGAGATCATCTAGTCCAACCCTCCCTGCACACGCAGGGTCACCTAGAGCATGTGGCACAGGGTGCCATTCAAGCAGATTTTGAAGATCTTCAGAGGAGGAGACTCYACAACCTCTTTGGCAACCTGTTCCAGGGCTCTGTCACCCYCACTGTTAAGAATTTTTTCTTTAAGTTACAATGGAACTTTTAATGCTTTACTTTGTGACTGTTTCCTCTAGTCTTATCACTGGCCACCACTGAAAAGAAGCCAGCCCCATTCTCCTCACTCGCTTCCTTGAGGTACTTATAGACACTGATCAGGTCCTTTCTCAGCCTTCTCTTCTCCAGGTTGAACAGGCCCAGGTCTCTCAGCCCTTCCTCATAGGACAGATGTTCCAGGCCCCTGATCATCCCTGAGTCCTGCACTGGACTCTCTCTAGCAGCTCCACATCCCTCTTGTACTGGGGAGCCCAGAACTGCACACAGTACTCCAGATGTGGCCTCAATACAGTTGAGAGTAAGATCTCCTCCTTGACCTGCTGGAGATGCTCTTCTTAAGGCACCCCAGCATCCCACTGGTGTCCTCTGCTGCTTTGCATCTAGCCAGTAAACATCTTCCTGAGGGCAGAACAGGGAATTGGAAATGGGTCATCTGACCCATGGTTATGTCAATATTAGCAAACAGTGCCAGGTAATGTGTGCCAGATCTGCACTGTCTGTGCTAGTATTGTAAGAATAACTCTGAAACAATTGGCTGGTGGCAACCTGTAGTCTCCAAAAATGTTCGKGAGTTAGCATTAAGCAGACACTCTTCCCGAAAGGCAGAATGCATCTTGCCACCCTCTTTGGGCAGGAAAGTAAATTTAATAGTGTCGATGTGGACAGTTCTGTGACAGTTTAGAACCAGAGAACAGTCAGAGGTACATTTAATTTGCTAGTACAGATAGAGCCTGAGAAGATTAATTGATCCTTTCCTTCAAATCCTAGGTGTGTATCAGAGAGAGCCTGCATATGACAAGCATACTGCCAGACAAATTGCCAGACAAGTATGCTACAAAGCCCGTCAGCCTTGTGCTGCACTGTGCTTTAGCCTCTTGAGTACACACTGAGCCTCTTGAGCACACATACTGAGGACTTGGCACTCTGGATCTATCTGACAGACATCTGCTCCTCTTACTGCTGTCCTCTCACTAGCCTTATACAGCCCCTCTCTTTGCTGCTACCCCACATTGCTTGGTCTGTTGGGGCTGGAGGTGAAAAGTAGCGCTGGTGGCAGAGGACAGGTTGCACGTACCTAGTGGCAGGGCTGCGGGGAGGGCCCATGTGACATTCTGCCTTTGGTGCTTCCCAGGCCTGACAGTTTCTCACTGCTTTCCAAGCAGCCTGAGCCTGCACAGCACGACAGGGTATAACCACCCTGACGTGTGTTGATTCTGGGCACACGCCATTGGAGTGTTTGTGGATACAGCAGTTTACAGAAGCCTTTCCTTGGAAATCTGTGGAGATGTAGACCGCTGGTTGTGTTCAACAATAAAACATCTTCTGTACTGAAAAGTTAGACAAATCCCTGTATTTTTGCAATGCTGAGAGGAGCCTGCTACAGTTACATTGATGGCATCAACATCGGGGCAGCTGACAACAGATGGTCATTGCACTGATGAGATTGGTAATGAGCAGGGGAAACAGTTTTCTCTGTCTGCTGAAACCAAAGTTTGATTTTTAGATACATTGACTGTCTGAGTCCTATGCTTTGTGCAGTGAAACGCTGCATGTGTTAACTAAATACAAGCAGAGTACAGGCTTGAGTCTTCTCACTGTCCGAATACTACACTGTTAAGCTGTTGCACTGTTATATTTGTGTTAGCTTCCGATCTTATTTTGGTCTGTGCAAAGTAGTACTCTCCCAAATCAACCCCTCTTGCTGTTCCACAGGCCTCTGTGGGTGTTTCAGGTGGGAATTTTCGGTGCTTTCAAAATCTGACTGGACAAACTAGTGGAAGAAAAATCAACCTAGGTTTAGTAAATTTAAAACGCCACCTGTGACTGAGGGGCACTTTGCTCTTCCAGATGGGTAGGGACAAGTGAATATTCTGGGAAACACCACAGCTGTACTTTTCCCTGGATACCCCTTGCTCATGGTTGAGAAAGGCTATGGTGCCAGACAGATCTTTGATTTTACTTGTACGGCTGTATTACGTTCTTCTCTGCCCATATCTTCACTGCCAAGGGGACTTGTTCCCGGGCTCAGCCAAGAAAGCCTGGCAAGGTGTGTTTATACCCACAACCAGCCATTACAGCCAGCTCTTATTTCTCAGTCTGCAGGGAAATTAAATTCTGAGGTGGGTCAGCATACTTTTTCTATTTATAAAAGGCTTGGTTTTATAACACATTTTCTTGTATTTATATKTACTTCTTAAAATTTATATTTTTAATAATACATACGTTTAAAAGCTTAACTGAAAAATACTGAGATTTTTCCCAATTTTTCACAACCCAATAKGAGCCTCAGTCATGGCCAACAGTTTGGGAAGCAATGAATTACAGAGAGCATTTTCCTAGACCTTTCAATCAGCAAATACCTTGCAGCTGACATCTAAAATAAAACTTCCTTCCTATTCCTTCCTAGTCCTACCCTTCCTTTCCCCTTGTACAATGGCTGTCAGGAGGTGGTTGAGAAAATTTTCTGACACAAGAAGGATTACTTGAGTGTCTAGTGTGTCTGTGCTGGACATTTCCCTGTATTCTTTCCTTTCTTTCCTTCTTTTTCCCATAGGAAGGTATTCCATTGTTGTGCTAACATTGTGCCAAGGTTGCACTATTTTTACACACTTTATTTTGGTGTTTCAGGTCTTTGCAGAGTAGAGAAGAAGTATCTGATTAACAGTAAGACTTTTGTTCTGCCTTTTTCTGAGAGGTTCTCCCTCCTGCTCTAGGCTGCTCATCCTGATATTTGACAGAAACTGAAGGAAAAGCTCATTATGACAAATGAAGCTGCTGCTTTAAAATAACTAATGTTCAAGTATAAAACCAAATCCACTGCCTTCTAGCACACAGTTAGCTGGTATCACAGTGCAAAATTCTTCAAGTAGGCTGCAAGGTGGAGCCAACAGTGTCAAGCAGAATAAATCCAGGATCTCCCAGCTGGACTGACTAGAGCGGAGAGTGCACATTTAGAGAGATCCAGGCCTGACACTCAAAATCTTCATTAATAAGCCTAAAAGGTGTTCCATAAATAGTATTTTAGTACATTTGTTAGACTTTTACTCTTTATTCTTAACAATATGTCTCAAATATAACTTGGAACAATCTCCTCATTGCCTCTTTCTATCTTTCAATCTTGGAAATGTCAGGAATGCAGTATCTTGTTTTCTTTGGTTTTGCTGGGGGCCTTATAGAGAATGCTTAAATGGCAAAACTTTAATAAAGAGCTCCTTTGTCAAAAAACCTCATTAGTCATGGACAATGAAAGACTATTAATACTATCATCAACAAAATGCAAACAAAAGGTCAAGCAGTGTTTAAAACTCTTGCTTTTCTCATATGCTAAAGACCCTCTCACTTCAGCTTTGTGACTGCCTCACTTTATTACTTTACAGTTAGCTTTTCTGTACAGTACTGCCTTAATTTCTACTGTAAACACACCTCTACAGAAACTCGCTTAACTTTTAAAAAGAAACCTGCTGATTGTTCCATCACAAAAAGACAGAATAGATCCCACTTTTTGTCCTTGCGAAAATCACTTTGTTCTCTTTTGAAATACAACAACTCTCAAGATGACCAACCTTGAAAAAACCTTGAAAATAGCAAAGGCTATTTCACAGTGAGTTATGAAATATAGACTAACAGCCTTCTGCTGTGGTTCAGCCTTTCTATCGCACGCTCTCGTTAGGCTGCCGAATTTTGACAAAGAGAAACAGAACAGATTTGCTTCTAGAGGACAGAGAGTAAATAAAATTACAATTAAAATATCTTAAATATTCAGGCAGCCTATAATGCTAGGAACAGTCCTCACAAAACAAAACAAAAAAACTAACAAAAAAAATCACCAAACCACCTCCTCCACAATAAAACAGGAAAACTCACAAGAAATGTTACAAAATTGATAAATTTGAAGAGATTTCAGGTAAACTAAAAGGAAGAATCAAAGCTAATCTGAAAAGAAAGAGTCCATATAGCCAAATGAATGCAAAAACAAACAGAGAGAGGCCCAAATAAAATCYCTCCCTTTAAGCAATGTCTTTGCGCTCTCTGTACATTTTTTGTAATGGCATCAAGACATGTAAGACATGTAAGAACCTACATGTAGTCTAGTGTCTCTTCAGAAAGTAAAATTTTAAGAAAACAACTTAGCAACAAAACAAAGTCAATCCCTTCTTCTATAACACAATATGTTTTAAATTAAGAAAGAATGTCAGGGTGAAGGAGACACTGCAAGTGCAATAAGCAGAGAGCACTCAATTTTTGAAAGGGAGGGGAAGGGTTAAGCTTTCTATTGCAAACTTCACATGTTTTATGTTAATGAAAATATTTAAGACCTTTCTTGCACTTCTGATCATGTCTTTTCAAAGGAAAGGGAGTATTTGTTTTGTCTGAATTTAACTCTCAGGAAAGTAAGCTAGAACTATCCAAAAACATGTCTATTATTTAAATTGACCTCYATCTCCCAAAAGGAGAAGTTCAGGCATGATGCATTTTCCAGGGAATTGAAATAATGGAATTCTCTTTCTTGCGGAAAAGTCTTACCTGGGTAATCATTCTTGTCTACATCGGAGTCTCCTCTTAGAGTGAAGCCAAATCCCGAAGGCATGGACTGCGAGGCCCAGGCTCCCTGGAGAACCTGGGAAGGGTTGGTGTTTAACCCATCACTGTGTCCATTGTAAATGAACACTTTACCTCTTCTGTCTTCTCCTGCAAATGGTGCACCGATAGCGATGTCTGTAGCATAATAAAAGAATAAAAAAAAATTRACAGAATTAAACTAAAGTAAGAAGTCTTTGCAAGAAAACAGACATAAATGGCTTCTGCTATATATACCCTGGAACTTTCTTTACTTCTTTAAGGTTCCTATTTTTAAGCCAAATGCACAAAAATGTTAGTMTCTTTTATATGTCAGATTTTCATGACGAAGGCTCACAAATATCCAATCTACACTGGAATTACAGGCAATTCAATTCATTTTAATAAACCAATATTTAATGAGTGGCTGTTCCTACTTCTATTTAAATCAATACAATTGTTTCTTCATTTCCTCTATCATATTTTGCTAGTCCCAGCCTGGGCCTTCACTAGGACATTGAAGATCTTTGATCAGCATCATCATTCATGGAGTAGAAGACCTTGGCTCTAGACTCTTGTCTCTGTGCTGGACCCCAGCACAGTTCTATGGCTCCTTAGAAGACTTACCCTATCAAAGGAGCCATAAACTGGGCATTTTGCCATACAGTCTAATGGCAGAGCACTGTGCAAAAAAAGCCCTCAAGCTAAGGAGGAGATATGTCTATTTCCTTTTTCCTCATCGAGCAAGCTACGTTTAAGATCACTGTGCAAAATAACTCCTCCACAAAAAAACTCCTTAGCATTTTAGATTCAGAGATGCCTGATTTCTCATCTTGGGAATAAGAAGTAAAGAAGTGAATGCAGGAAATACTGGAGTGCTACTGGCCATGCTCAGGAGCCTACCTCTGAATGCTTGAAGCATCCAGGCTACMTCAGTCAAGCAAATTAGATGATTCTTCCCAAACTGCATTTTAACTGCATGAATGTTTTGTTGGATGTGGGCCATGGGTATTTGAAAAGAGATCCCATTATGCACCACTTTTAGTCATTCTCAATTTGAATGTTACACATAGAAATATAATATTCTGTGTATATTACCATTATATCCATCCTGATTGAGATCTCCAAGGTGTGTGATTGCACTGCCAAATCTCCCGAACACTTCCGTGCCTGTCAGAATTTCTGCATCTCGGAAGAGGAGAGCACTTTCTTGAAGGTATAGATAAACTTGCCCAACTTCTTTAGGCTTGCTCTCAAATTCTCTTTCCATGAAGAGAGGAGCTCCAACTAAGATATCATCTAAACTGGAACAATCAAAAAAAAAATAGTGTCACTGAGAAAATGAGTGTAATTAATACACTGTTCCTGTATTCATCAAACAGGAAGCAGAGAATAAATCATCGAATCACAGAGTAGCTGGGGTTGGAAGTCACCTCTGCATATCACCTAGTCCAAGTCCTCTGCTCAAAACAGGGCCAACTACTGCAGTCTGCCTAGGCCATGTCYAGTCAGGTTTTGAGTATCTCCAAAGATGAGACTCCACAACCACTCTAGGCAACCTGCTCCACTGTTTGATCACAATAAAAACATCTTTTATTAAGCTTATATAGAGTTCCTTGTGTTTAAAAATGTGTCCACAAAAGATAGAGAAATGCAACACTTTGCAGTTAATTCTCCAGAAGTCAGAAATTTCACTCAGAAACGATTTGTTACTGGAACAAATTCTGTGGATTTATCTTACCAGCATTGTACCTGAGACACAAATTTTCACATAAAGTCAAGAATTTTTTGAAGTTATCAATCAGTATGTGAACAGTYGATTCTAAGATATGAACCAACATTAGATGAATTTCTAAGGGTTATGCTCAAGCYCTTAAAAGCTAGTAGGAAAACTCCCATTATACTCAGTGGACACTGATCATTTATATTAAGGAACTCTGTTACTGCAATGAATAGAACTATTTGATCCTCAAATTTTTATTTTGGAAAACATATTMTCTTGCTCTAACACGAAACTTTGTWAAACTTATAGGAAATGCTTCACCATATTTACAGTACTGATGTTTTCACAGAGGTTTTATCCATTAAGAAAGCAATTATTAAAACATTTAAACATTCTGCTTTCTTTAATCTTTACAGAAAAATCCCTAGAATGTACAAGTAACTCAGTATTTTCCATAGATATATGCCTGGGTTCTAACACACATCACAGAATTCAACAGTGAGTATCTCACTTTAAAGTCTTCAATCACATGGTAAAATTTCTAAATGCTATAAATTGTGACAAAATTATTATAGAAACAATATTTTTGCATTAAGCTCYATAGTTGGTTTCCGTAAAGGAAACTATAATTCAAAACGCCAGGTCACTTTTGTGCAGTTTTCTTTTCTTTATAGGTCAGATAATACTCTATGGCATGGATAACTAAAAAGGAAGGAAGCGGATGGTGACTGAACATCAAAGGTGGTGTTTTCCTTCCATGCAAAACATTAAAAGTTCTCCTCTATTAATGGAAGATCTTAGTGGCTGGGACACAAGGTAAGCAGAAAATGTTGCCATGAAACAACAGCAACACACAAACAGAGCACAAATGTTCTTTACAAGGTATTTTATGTTTGTTGTGTACAAAAAGCATTACACAGTAGTTATTATTTAATATATTATAATATATATATATAAAATATATATTCTATATTATTATTATTATAATTATAAAATTATTATTTTATTACAGGAGGGTCCAAAYGTTCCTACTGAAACTGGGACCCCATAGGGTTATGTGCAGTCTAATCAATGAAGTAAAAGATACGCCTTGCTCAAGTGATCACACAGTCTAAGTAGGAAAGGCAGACTGTAYGTGAATATTTTACAAAAAAAGGATTGCAGAACTAAGGGACGACTTTCAGAGGTRGTAGAAGAACAGAAGATTTGGAGTTGGGAATCTTTGACCTTATCAATGGAAAATAAGTAGATATCTAGAGACCTTTAAAACACTGGGCATGGAGGAGTATTCAGACTGCCTCCTTTGGTCATCTATGTGCCTATATCCAAAGACGAGAGAAAGAATATCTATTTTCTAATGTGGCATAAAATTCCCCAGGCAGAAGCCTAAGGGGATGAAACACAGCTTCTCCTTACCCTGCCTACCCATCACAAACTGACTGACCCAGCAGGATTCACAAGGTGAGGCGGGAAGCAAGCAGAGAGGAGCTAGCGTCTCTTGTCTAGGGATTAGGGCTTCTCAGCTGAAAGTGCATGGTCCTGGATTACTTTTCTATACTTTCTCTAGGAAAATCTATACTTTGTTAAAAACATTGTAGAAAAAAGATTGTATAAAATGCATGTATACATCAGAACCAAATAGTTAAGATTTTTTTTCCCTAATGCAGAGGGAAGAGTGAGAGGAAGGCAGCCATCTGTATCTGGATTTATCCCCAGGCTGATCTAGTATGGGAAGCAGAGCTACCTGGAACATCCACAGCACCCATATTGCTTTATAGTCAGTTTTATTTCCATGTCCTAAAAAGGTCACTCAAGAGGTGTCATTTGTTTGGTTGTAAGCACCTCTGTGATTGAAATTATTTATTTTCAGTTGTGAAGAAGGGTACTTCAACTGTTTTTTAATTGGAGGAGTTTATGTTTCCAAAATTGGGAGTACTGAGCCAAACTCAGGTTGATGTAATCCTCCTTAAAAAAAAAAAAAAAAACACAAGAGAGCAAAGCAGAAGCAAAAGTCCCTAGAGAATAATACTAAACCATAAATTGCAGTTCAGCTTAACAGTGGTATTTTGAACTGCTTCATTAGTTATTTCATCAGTGCAGCAAGATGTTACAGCTCACATAGTTCAGGGCATTTAC
The DNA here is from genome assembly GCA_003342815.1 of Eudromia elegans. Lineage (NCBI taxonomy): Eukaryota > Metazoa > Chordata > Aves > Tinamiformes > Tinamidae > Eudromia > Eudromia elegans. The sequence continues at coordinate 1,065,512 of PTEX01000053.1, read as the reverse complement.
TGTTTGTTTATTCCAGCACATAACGGTAACTAGCTAGTATTGCTTTCCCTCTGATAAAAAAAAAAAAAAAAAAAAAAAAATCATTAAAAAGCTCAAGTTAACCACCTGCTGAGACTGTGTGCCTTTCCTTTGTATCCTGCTGAGTAATAAAAAACCAAAGTATGGGAAGTGCCAGGAGGTCAAAGTACAACTATGCAAAGCTTTGATATWGGCCAAATAAAAGACTGGTAAACAATTTATTCCACTTTTTTATTRAACTGTTTCAGTCTGAATTGAAAAGCTCTTCCTTTCTCTCTTTACTAAGAATGTAGTCCATAAGTTGACAGCAARGTTTGATTTGTTAGGACTCACTGTGCATCTCCTTTTATCACAAGAAGGTGACTACAGAGCAGCTCAAATAATACAATTTCTTTGTCATGTCTGCAGCTCTAAAATGGTGTGTGTTTAATGGTAAGAATCACCCCAGAAAACTTAGCAGAATTGGTGGAGCAGAAGTTCACAGAGCTGTTTTCCTAGGATGAGCCTAATCTTAGAATCAAATCTTATCCCTTTTAACATGCATTATCCCTATTAAACTTCTAAGTGTATAAACTGATTTTGCTTCAGGSCAATATGACTTTGACAAAGTAATCACTATCTCCTCTGTCCTTAGCTGCACAAAGACTGAAGTGAGTTTGAAGTAGTCATTTTCYTCCTGTATTTTTTCAGTTTTACTCTCCCTTTCAGATAAGTATTTCCATTGGCTGTATGCACAGTCTAGTAAGTAAAGGCTGCATACTTATCAGACATGTTTATCAAGTAGAGCTTTTTTGTGTTTTGTTTTGTGTGGGATGTTTGGATCTCAGAGAGATTCATTAGATCTCCTTTAAGATATAGACAGGGAGACCACACAGGCATCAACAGCAGCTCGATTATATTATTGACATAAACTGTGGTTTTAGAGGTACACAGAAAAGGTGAGATCTGCCAACTAATCCTGATTCACGGGAAATAACTCGCACAGGAAAAAGTTTGATTTAGTAAGAAATTTACTATCAAGTGCTCTGAAGGTTTACTGAATGCCTGTTGTAACTTAAGTCAACATTTCTCCACACTTTCATGTTAGCGATGCCTTATGGTAAGACTAAAATTATCTTGATAACATACACTGTAAATACATGATTTTTTACCAAAAGCTATGGTACAGTATGTAAATGTGACCTCAAAAGCTTGGAAAGGTTTCATTACTGTGAAGCCATTGTAGAAACTGCTGAAGTTTCTTTCTTGTTTTGGAACTGCAATAACATTTTTATCAGCTCATTACTTTTCCCTTTTCTTGTATCCCTAACTCTTTTCTGGCCACTGATGGAGAGTGATGCCTTAGCCCCAAGAAAGTATTTAATGCAGTATATTTAAGCACCTGAGATGATCTAATTGCAAGTAAAGAACATCAGATAGACACATCTAAGCTATTTTGCAATAGGCGAAAGTATATATAGCTCTTAACATAAACCTGGCTCAATTCTGTGCCAACTTCAAAGCTCTGAGCATGAGTGAGGTTTATCTATCTCCTTGACAGAACACTAGTAGCAATATTCATTAACTGAAGTCTTGATCATCACGTGGTTCCCTGGAAGGTGTGCTGCTGATGAAAATGGAGAGCTAATCAGCAGGTGCTAGAGTGAGGAGCTRGGGTCACTGAAAAGCTCTTAAAAACGAGAACTGAGGCTGTGGTTGGTCTGCATGGGGGAAGATTTATCTGCTTTTGAGAGCGAAGAATGAACTGTCCTGCTTTTGACTTTTCCTGTCTTTTCCCAGTAGCATCTAGCACTGTTTATTCTCTGTATCTCTAACTGGTTCTGTWCCCTTAGAATTTGCACATTCCCACTCTTCAAAGAGGATGAGAAAATAAACCTATCCAAACTATGTATTTAGGCCACTGTGATTGCACATGGGTGAGCTTACGCTAACAAATAAAATGATAAAAGCAGAAAAGCTAACAGAAGCATTTTAAGGTATAAAGCACCTGAAAACCTGTGTTTATTAATAAATAAACTTTTGCTATTTAGGTATGAATCACAACRACTGTGCCCTGACTGTCACTTTAAACACTATATCCTAAACTGGAATTTCCTAGAGAGACTGGGGTATGTCGTATCAGGCATTACTTCTGTGTAWGTTCAGTGAGAGATGAATATATTTAGTAACTTACCCGTCATTGTTAACATCTGATACGGCAACAGTGTACCCAAAATAAGAAGCCATCTGGAAATAAAAATAGATATATTCATATCATATATTAATTTCTGTAAGTTTTACTGATGAACTTCTTTCCTTTTATGGATCTTAATTCTAAACAATTAAAATATTGTATATATTCTTGGAACTGCATTRATGAAATTGCATCCTCTGGAGATATAATACTTCATCTTATAGTTCCTTGATATTACCTGTTCACCAGTGAAGTTCTGGATAAAGGTCAGGTCTGACGAATTAATAATTGAGACCTGGTAACAGAAAGATATAAAAAGGTTCAAGCASTAATGGAGATGTTACACTGTAACATCACTGCAAATTAATTGTATACATTGAACGCCAAGAAAGAGCATTGATTCCTTCCTTACCTGGGACTGTGAAGAGCAACATACCATAGACAATGGCTACATTAACAGGCATGAACACATGAACTTAAAAATTATATTTGGCTTTCTCTAAAAAATCTTCTACATARCTTCATATATCTCATGAGATGAGATACAAGGTGTTCGAGGTCCACAGAACTACAGAATGTGTCTCTGGCTGTGACTTCCCAGTTGGCCCATCAGATTGGTCCYGAATCTTTTCTTCCATGAGGTAAAAGCTGTATCCACACACACATATGGCATTCTCCTTCCACTTCTGACTATACATCATGACTCTCTGTGTCTGGTATTCAGTGTATCTAACTAGAAAGGGCACTGAAAATAAACACCGGATATGAACAATCTGAACTTTGACTTTTCTCCAACACGGGCATGAATTTACACATAAAATGCTCTAGCCTGGAGTCTGGGCACAGGTATATCAGTAATATTCAAAGCATGTTTGGAAGTGCCATTAAAAGCATAGACTKCAATAGGGAATGCAAGCTTAACATTCAAAGCACAACCCAGTAAAACATTTCAGTCCAGCTAGACAAGTTTGAAGGAGAAGGTCAGTGGCAGTTATGCCTGAATAGARAGTTTAACATTAAAAAGACATAAAATGCAACATAACTTTTAAYTCTCCATACAGTCTAAGTGTATCATCACTAGAAAATGGACAAAATTTGGGTCCAATACCTACATAGCCAAAGTTCTGAGCTCCTCTTGGGACTCCAGTAACCAGCTCTGAAAAGATAAATATTGAGTAGTGCACAGGTTATATTACTTGAGTGGTGCTTGCAACATGCATCCCATGCTACTTACATGTTCCTTGATGTAAACCCCTGAGGATTTTTGCCTATTGTATATATCAAATCCATCTTYAACTCACTTCACAAGATTTTAACATTCACTCAGTCTATCTAAGTGCATGAAATATTACATCTTTAATAGCTGAATATATCGGTCCATGACTGGATAGAGGCTTTCTGCTTACCAATTACTTAGCACAGTAGAGTATAATAATACTTCTAGTTCAGTTCAGCTTGTTACTTGATGACTGCGGATTGATTGAACAGAACTGTGGCACCACACACTAAACTGTGGCACCACAGAAGTTAGTCTGCCCACAGATCAGCCTTTTTTTCTGGCCACATAATATTTTCTCTCATCTGTCATTTGGCTTGTGTCGCACTTCAATGATACCAGGTTTGGCATAGTCCATCTAAGAACACAGCAAACTCAAACATTTTTTTTTTTTTTTTAAGTGGCACTGGGAGAATTAATTGAACAAGAACATGAAATATTGAACCTAGYTTCTCTCCAGGTTATGATTCCTTACCAGTGGCCAGATTTTAATCAACTAGTGGAATAAAAGTAATAAAAAGAGAAAAGAACAAAGCCACACCCTGCACTCCTAGTGTCTAACCTTTCCCCCAAATGATGTCCACATCAGAAGGCATCAGGACTCTCAGCTGCTACCAAAGCAGCTCAAACACCTTCCTCTACTGACCCGGTGTGCATCTGTTCCTGCTCGGGTTTACCTCTGGTGAACAGTGGTAGGTCAAGAGGAAATGAAAGCAGTAATGATGGACTGAACGAGACAAGGGACTACTGCTGCCAACAACTCAGTTCTCTGTACTAATCTTTCCATTGACTTACTCACTCAAGAACCATTATAAAACTGTGAGTATGTGTTAAAAATAGGTGACTGCAACCTTCCACTACTCAGGATACATCTCTTTTTTTTCTTTTCAAGTAACAGAGTTGGACTCAAAACCGTGTACTCTATTATTATRGAGAAAACTCTGTAGAAGAGGAAACTCTAACCATAAAGGGATTAAGCAGCAGCAGTTCTGAGCAGCTGAATTCATCCGCAGAAATTTACTCTCTCTGTCCCTAATTTTGTGAATCTGGATCATGCTGCTATTCACTCTTTCAAAAAAAGCTATTTTTCAAGAAATGTTTTATGACAGACTGTCAGCCTCACACAAGATAAAATAACYCTTAAGTATGAAACACCAAGGACCACCTATTTTCTCAGCTGAACTATATACTTGGGAAGCCTGTACAATTTAAAAACAATTTCTGAAAATAGGTGTATCATGGAGAAGTTTATACATAYAGCTGATTATTTTTAATGTACTCTTCTGAAAGAGCTGTGACAGGAGCTGTGCTGCACTGGATTCAACTTACAGACATCGTAAAACTAGTGTTTAATTTCTAACACACTCACAAAAGTTATTTTATGACTTAAAAATCTAGCAACATTTAGCTTGGTTTTAGTTCTTCTGCCACAGTACCTTGGGCAACAGTTCAGCACCTCAGTTTAGTGCAATTCAAGGGCTGTTGGTGCTTAGTTAAAACCACAGTGATATTCCAGGAACTGTTGCTGCTAATCCAAGACCCAGCAGGATGGATTGCTTTGAATTTGTTCTCAGAGCAGAACTACAGAATYATGTTGCTGGAGCCACAGTTTTTCATTGCAGTCTTTCCTGACCATATGAAACTAATAAAGATCCTGTGTCACCTTTTGCCAGAGGGAACAACATGATCCACAGTGTTTGAGGTAAATTCCAAGTTAGGCAGTGACATTCTGCCCATTAAAGAAAAAGAAAAAAGGAAAAAAGCCATTTTACTCTGCAGTTTTATTTAAAATCTCTTCCTTACGTGGTTTATGTCACTCTATCAAATTATGAACATATCCAGACCTAGAAGATGGTGCTGCTTCCGCTAGAACGGAATCAAGAAACACTTCAGGTGAAGGTTTCATGGTGATTACATCTTTAAGCAATGCTAYAAAACTGTGAGGTATTCTCTATTTTTTTAAGGTAAAATGGGCTTTTAGCACATGCAGACTTTTCCAAACTAGGTTGCCTCTGGTCAGACAAATACTAAAGCCTAACATTTCAGTGCAAGTGAGTAACTTGAGTGTGGACCCAAAAAGTGTACAGGCTTTTAGAATTGGTCCCACATGTTACTACTACAGTCACCAAAGGGGCTAAATTAAGTCAGCCCAGGTGGGTCCGTCTATACCACAGTCACAGCTCCCACTGCAGTACAGATGCACAGCAGAAGGACACCATAGCAGGCCATTCTGGCAGCTGAAATTCTGCCCTGGCATGCTACCCCTTCTGAGGAAGTATTTGCGTATGTCGAGATCCCAGTTGGGGGAATTTATAGGTGCACAGACATATGGTCGCCTCTCAGGTATACAGCTTCTTACCTTGTTCTGAGTCTCCAGTAAATTCTCCAGCAGCCACTGAGTATCCTGTTTAAAGATAAATTACAAACAAAAAACTTGACAAACTGCTTCTTTGCCMAAAAGATGCTTCTGCAATCAGACAATCTGATTTGCTCGCTCATCTGCTTAGCAGGATGAAAAACTTTGGAATTAGTATGCTCAGACTGAGTGGAGAAAAGTGTTTGTCAAATTAAGATTAAATTAACTGTAGGTCWCCAAGGTCCCCACATAAGCTGTTAAAGCAATAATACTAACAAAATTATCTGAAAAACCTGCAGGCACTGCGGTGGCTTTTCCTAAAAGTTATTGATAGTATTTAGGTCTTCATTATCACACTGTAATGTATGATTGTCCCARTTTAGCTCTGTAAGGAAGACAGATGTCCAACAATATATTTAAGTACTTCCTGGGGCTTTAGTAAGCATGTAACKGAGATAATTGGTATTGACAGAGCAGGGACTTTTGGATTGTATCAGTGATTATCACTCAACCTTATAGGCAGAGAAAAAAGGAAGTATCTTTGCGCTGAAATTCCATCACATCTTTTCTACATTTACGTGAAGAAAACCTGTGTCGCCCCCAGAGATACATGAGTACCATCCAAATTCTTAGAGAARGTCAGTACTTGTAAAAGGTACACATGGAGGGCTTTTCTATTTATTAYATTGTATCTTCAAACCAGCTTTTGTTATTACTTACTTCTGCTGTATCTTGCAACATCAGGAAGAACTGACRTGTATATATAGGCAGTACTTAAAAAATACAGCAGAACTAGATTATTTGTTTATTTGTAACTACTTTTATTTGCTAAAAACAGAAACAGTCTTTAACTACTGTAAACTCAGTCCATTTCTTTGGAATGAGAAGAAGGTCCAAGTAGGAAAATTTTCTATTTTTTGTCTTACTTATTTTACCAAATAATACCAAATAACATCATAATAACACATTTAAGATCTCATCCTTCAAATCCTATTGACTCAAACCCTAATACTGTGCAAGATTTTAATCATGTTCATAATCCCATTGAAGTTATAAACACAACAGCAAATTAATAATTTGTTTAAGGCAAAATATGAGTTTAAAACCTCTCAGTATTAGGGCATTAGTATTYCTGGGTTTGTTTTYRCATTCACAYATGCCTCATTAAGCCTTTAGGGCAGACTGCTGACGGTATCACAGCTCAGCTTACCCATGTAATTGTCATCATATGTGGGTTGTGCCACTCCTGTTTGCTTCTCTCGTGCCAGTTTCCTTAGAATATCCTTGAAGGAGTAATTCGCAATGATATCCGCGACGCTCGCAGTGATCACCTGACCTGGATGCAGAGAACTTCATAAATGAAAGGGACCCAAAGGAGAGACGGTTCCTGCAACACAGAGCTAGCAGAACCTCTGAACAGAACGGCAGGGGATAACGCGGCACAGGTGCTGCGAGCAGAGACCTCCACTCGCTCTTTCTGTATCACTACTGAGGAGTCTCACACGTAAATCAACACTACAAGGCATGGATATTCTATTGAACTGTCACAAGAACAACCCCAGATCCATTTCAAGGTGCTGATTCAAACCAAGGACAAGCTTTGTCAGGCTCAGCTTCTCCAGAACAGCTACCTTTGGTTGATGCACTACGGATGTAGTAGCCAAATGGCAGTGATTTCTCACTAGAAAATTCAAAGTTATGCACGYTCTGCCATCAGCTTCAGCTAGAATCTTCCTTCATAAATGACAGTGCAAAAACATAGGTCAGTAAGTAGGGCTGCCAAGACGTGCATTTGTGGGCAGAATATGAGAATCAGAACCCTCTACCGGGCTTCATCTACAGTCTTCTCATAAATCAACTTAAAATATATATAGGTAGCAAGAAAAAATTATAGTCAATAACAAGCAGTGGCAATAGCTTTGAACAAATGCTATATTTATTGTACAAATCCGAAATATTTTTAAAATAGTAGCATTTCTAGGAAAAAAAAAGGAATCTTGTTAATCAAATTACTAGTATGCCAAAATACATGAAAATAGTTATTTCCATTTGTTTTCTCTTTTGTAGAATCCATAGCCTGATTCTTCATGAATTTACTTCATACTCAGTTGCTTGTTAAACAATTCTTCTGATCTCTACTTGCTCAACATAGRCTGAAGACTGGTTATCTTAAACCAAGAACATAATAAAAATCTGGATATTCAGAACCCTTCATGCCTCACTTCTTGGATCAAGTTAACCAGCAAGMTGAACATACCTTGCCAATAAAAACTGCCAGGCCCACCTACTATCAGGTCTCCATTCTACAAAAAGAATTGAATGAAATTACATAACAAATGAACAAAACAAAATTAAGCATGCATGGGAACAATAACTTAAACAACCAAAAGAACATTATGATGAAGGAGAATGGCCCTAATCAAGGAAATTATATATGTGCACAGATTTTAATCAAAATAATAAATTAAAGTTAAAATCACCCTAGGTATCTTCATTTCAGCTAGAGCCATAGCTTTTAAAATGTATGTAACTTTCTAAACTTGTTTATTATTTGCAACATGCATAAAGTCATCATAAAAGAGGGTGTACACATTCAACGCAGTTAAAGTAATGTTTTATCAAGAAAAATGATTAATTCAAACTTAAATTGAGGCTTTTATTCCTCAGCGATTAGTWATTTGAACAAGAACATAGCTCCACAACACTAAAAACAACTGCAGTAACCAACGACACAAAGGCTCCTGGTGGAGTATCAATGGCATAAACAGCAAGAGCAGCTGCAACGTTTATTCTTTGGTATAGCTATTGAGCATACCTGTGGTATACAGGAACACCTAGGCATTTCCATTAGGCCTTCACCAGGAGACCAGTCTTACTCAATGATTAGTTTGCCTCCAAATAAACACTTATATAAACTGCTTTGTCTTAAAAAAATGGCTGGTTGCTGCTCATTTGTTCCGGAAAGYTGGGGATCTGTAAAGCAACATCAGTGGGGCAAACACAAGCAGAAGCACAGATAGCTCCTGCATTGCCTGTGCAGATGCCCAGACTAAGTAAGCCTAAGGACAGCTAAACTGGAGTGCTGCCAGCAGATAAAGAGGTGCTGATAAGAGTCKTTCCTTCATTAATTAAATCAGAAAGTGAAGTTTGCAAAGAAAGAAAGAACTTGCAACAGCTTCATGTAACTTTTCACAAGCATAAGGATGAGGACAAACTCTGGATCACTGGGACAGTATGTGAACATTTGGGATACATCAGAASTACATTTGGCCACAGAATTTCAGATGCAAAATCTCACCTTGTAAAAATCCAAGCTGAAACCTGCTTGACAAAAGCCTTGTCCTTCAGGATCTGCATTGCCTATAAAGGCAAAAGCACCTTAGTGATTTCACAGTGCATGCAGAACATAGAGAAATGCAAAAGTACCAAAATGGGTGAAAGGAATGTGTCTTCCTTTTTAGGAGAAGAAGATCAAATTAAGGACATTTATAGGACCCTGACCATGCAACTCCCCCATGGAGATTTTGAAAAATGAGACGCATTACTTGGGATTTTCCCCTCTCATTGCCAAGGCAGATCCCTTTGTACCAAGGATTCAGTTTGAATTTGACTGCAGAAAGAGAAGTGAGAGCAAAACAAGAAATCCTAGAATGGTTGCCACAGTTTGCACTGCCATAAACACAAAAATAAATGCTCACTAAGCCGGTCTCAAAGAAACGCTCATCCAGTGGATGGTGTCAATGTGAGTCAATGCTCAAACAACATCCTGATTATCTGTGCCATGGTGAGGGAGGGGAGTATGTGTCCTTCATGAGGCCCAGTCCTTTAATTGATATTCAGTGTCTAAATAAGGACTGAAGGATAATATAATGTCTTGGATGCAAATTCATATATGCAAAATGATCCTTTTTGCTTCTGCCATTCTTATGTCTAGTCTCCAAATGTATAGTAAGTAGAAAATTCTTTTATAACTTTATAAATGGTGTCACCCACTTTAGGGCTTTCATGTGAATGCTGGAGTGCTGAAGTCTGCAAGGTCAGGAAAGCGAGAGTAGGAATGGCMACTGCAACCTTTCAAACAGCATCAGCCTTTCAAAAGGCCACAGGGAGCCACCAACCGTGAAGGAAACAGATTTTATGGGCACCAATTCCTACAGATTCAGCTTCTTTTTGTAGCTGTCCATCCAGGCACCTCCGTTGCAAGGGCAATTCTCTGATCAGTGAGTGGAGTGACTGTGGCACGTCTAGCGCAGCCCAAAGCTCACCAGRGCAGTGAGGCAATGAGAGCAGCAGCATTAATAATAACCATATATGCTTAGAGACAGGATGCTGAACAGAATGAGCGACTGATCTGATGTGCAGCATTTTCTGCAGACTTACAGATAATTAGGCTTGTGTCTAACCACATGTACTGGTTGTTTCCTGTTCCCCAGGGAGTAACGGCCAGAGGAAAGGAGACACACAGCCTTCGGGTCTCACAGAGAGGAGTGGGAACAGCAGTGTTAATGTGTGTGGCTTTCTTCCATGCTGGAAGTCTCACACAAATGAGCTACTGGGGGTGATATTGGCATGAGTGGTGATACAGGCTTGGAGGTTTCTGTGCAGGGTCTGGTCTTCAGATGCTAATCCTGTGATGAGAGATTTATACTCAGCATAAGCATGAGTAATTGGTTTAAAATGCCATCTGGTTCTTATCTAGAACTGTTTGCTACATTAGAAAGCCATTTAAATTGTACCAATTATATCACATCGCTAAGACTGCAGGAGTTTAATTTACTTAATTTCTCCTCTCTCAATCATATGATAAAGCATCCAATTGCAGACATATAATTTAATGCTTTTTTTCCTTTAAATCCTTCTTCAATGCAATAATGTCATGCAGCAATTTTCCCTCAGTCAAAACAGCACCAAGATGGAAAAAATGAAAACACTGAATGCAGTATCAATTCCTCAAATGCACGATGGCTCCTACTAACACTTACTGTTGCGGCAAGGTGAGTATTCAGCATAGGCACTGAAGTTCTGAATTGCAACATAGCAGGTGCCCACAGGGTCCTTCTCAGGGCTGTCTTTAAGGGTCCTCCAGTGATACAAGGGAGCACAAGCCTATCAAAACAGGAACTACGTCATACATACCTTTCAAACCCTCAATCATCTGGTAGATACGCACAGGTTATACATTCTCCAACAGCCTGCCCCATGCACAGTATGCTGTGCTTGCTTTCTCTGTTGCTGCTCACAGCGCAGAATTTGATCCCCTAATTTAAGATGTAGATCCCAGACATTTGGGTAGGGATGTCCCTACTTCTGGAGATTCATAAGACCAGCATTGCAGCACAACTGCTATGTTTCTGCTTTACTGAGAAGAAGGACAGCTACTGAGATGTCATATCGCCATTACAGCCATGGTCTRTCAGTAAATGAATCCCTGATTCAGATCTCTAGGAGATGACGCAGCTATCGTGCACTCAGTAGGTGGGAGTAAGTCTTCTCCAATATTCCACATGCAGGGTTCTGCTGCCAATTAACCACATTTTGCCTAATAGGTTTGGCTARTGAGCTAATATTTTATCTTTGTTGCGGTAGTGGTATTGCAAACATGACACTCTAAGGATAAAAGATTTATGATGTGTATAGGGAAAGGCAATGTCTTTTTTGAAAGTAACTCAAGTAATTGGAAAAATAAAGCRGGTAAATTTTCCAGTGTGTATGTCACTCTCCAAAGGTTCCTGTGCCCAGGGATTATTTCTCCCTACAATTGGGACTCTCTAAGATTCAGGTAAGCTCCCTATCTATGTCCTTGTCTCACTTTTCCAATCARAAACCTGCCTAGCTGTGGCGAGGCACTGTTGCTATTCTCAGCACTATATAAACCCTCTTTCTGCCATCAGATCCATCCGGATGAGCCTCTCTACTAAACATAAGCCTAACCATAAAGTTTTCTAGCTTTACTGTTCAAGCCTTGGAAAATGTTAACTCTATCCATGTTCCGAAAAGCCTGACAAGAGTTATCAGAAGTGAAACAAAGTTTCCGTAATATAGACACGGCACATCACTCAGYGATGAGCTTTACTCGCTCCTCGTTTGATTAAGGTTGAGTGAAAGAACTATGTTATTTTGATTTACAAACTGTTGTTCAGTGGAGTGCACAAAATAAAAAAAAAAATCTATTTTTAGAATTTTTGCTTTGACAAATAAGAAAAAGTGACAGAATATTTACTCTCACAAGTATCTCTTTATTTAAAAAATGCATGTATCAGAGAGAGGTATATGAAGGCAGTGAATATGAAATTAGAGGTCTGTGATATCATCCTAATAAGCAGCTGGGAATTACCAATATATACTAGTCCAGTTACAGATGAGAGTGCTGTACTTATTCATTACCTGTTTTATGTCAAAATCCTTCTCTAGAGTTAACAAGACATACTACTTAAAAGAAAGCATTTTCTTTAGACTCTTGTTCACATTAAGTAATAACTGAAATAGCTTAACAAATCCCAAGACAAAAGTTATTGCTTTGGAATTGTGCAACTAATAAGATATGACCAAACTAACGATTCTTATCACAACACTTTCAGCAATCTTTTCAATGTAAATTTTAGTGCAGAAATTGTTAAACTACAATGTCTGTGCATAGGCAACAACATCACTACCTAAGTAATAAAACTACTTGGCCTAAGAATGAACCCAAAACAACAGCATGAATACCCACATTAGGATCCTCTGTCGATATAGGGAAAATATTCTGTGAAACTGGAACATAAGGACTATGCTTTGAGAGCGGTCCTCCGATTCAGAGATTATTTTTTATCAATACTATGACATAGCTGTTCAAAAGAATGTAAATGTGATGAAAGATGACTTACTGATTGATCTGCAGCATGGATTTTTTGTCTTCTCTTAGTTAATTCTGCATTTTACTCACAAAATTTCATAATGATAATAAAAAAGCACTTTAGGCATATACCAACAACAGATACTGCCTATTTCAAAAAATATTTCCATTATCTGTTAGTAAGTCAACATTTGCTTCTATAACAAGTAAAATGACTTTCTGCTACTTTAACAAGCCAGAAGGATCATCTTCAAGTGTTCAGCTCAACCTGATTTTATAGACTGTTTCTGAGTTATATATATTATCTGTTCTATAATTTATGCATAATCTAAAGCATAGACTTCTTTCTATAATCTGCACACAGAGATCTATAAAAAACATACATTGGAAAAAAGGCTTTATCTTCAAATGAATACCAAACCCATAAGACTTACCACAACTTTTTCTTTATGAGCTTTGACTGTTGCCCCAAACCACTGGTTTGTCTTAAACTCAATAGGTTCCCTGGTGCCATTGACTTTGATTTTCCTGTTGTCTGTCAAAGAAAGAGGCGGCATGTTGACAGCTCATTTAAAAATGTGTTACTGTGTGAATTGTAGATATAAGTGATCAGACCAATGGATATATTAATTATACTGTAGTCACTGTCATCTTCCTATTACCTTAATACAAAAATTACTATTTTAATATTCACACTTGAGATTTTCATTACTCAGTGAAAAATACCTCATTAAAATCCACATGTGAATATTCAGAATAACTACATTTAAACTTAAGAACAAAGTAATCTAAAAAGAAACTCTGTCTCCTCCCCCCCCCCGCCAAATAGATTACTTTTCTGGAATTTATGTTGAGGAATGTGTAAGAATCTCTACAAAAGAATGAGTGAAAATATCTAAAAACTTTTTTCATAGTAACAGAAACTTTTCATGTGAAAAAMCATATTCTGTGATTAGCTTTTGTCAAACAAATGAAATTTCTCAGCATGCTGATTCAAGGATCAACGTTACAGACAGCACAGGACCTAGTTTTCAGCCGAATTACATGTGTACACACTGCCACAAGAGACAGCTTCTTAACATTGCTTTATATACACTCTTGCAGATGTCAGCATTAAGAGAAGCCATCTGGGTAAAGACTCAGGCCAATTATAATGTACTGCAGGTTTTAATAAAAAGCAGACATCCCTTCCTTTTGCCCTCAGTTCTCTGAACTAAACTGATTTCCTATATGTTCATGAGCTATGCTCTTTCCTTACCAGTCATGCCTAATGAACTTCTCAATTTATACATAAGCAGAGTATTACTCCTTTCCCCTTGTATCTGCATTCCCTTTTCTTGTTTCTGGTTCCTATCAAGGGGGGATTTCACAAGAATCAATTATTTTTATTCATCATAGCTGAAAATAAAAAACATACTACACTGCCAACTTTAGAGTGCGTGTGTGTGCGTAAACACATACTATATATATAAAGATATATATAATCCTATATTCTATGGATTTAGATACATTTTTAAAAATCAGGGGAAAATGCAGCCGCTATAAGTTTTGCCTTTAAAAAGCCAATACTTCTTGGGATTTGCCAGATGGGGACAGAGGAGGTATCTGCACTCTTTTCCAGGTATCACTACCGACACCACTAGATGTAGTAATACTAGTTACCTCAGCGTATGCTAACCTCATATATGCTACAAATACAAATTGAATTAGAAAGGAAAATCCTGAACAACTGACAAACGAGGAGATTCTATTCTCTATTTTTTTCTAGTGAGCACAGAAGAAAACTGGATGAAAATGAATCTGTGAAAGTTTGAAAAGTCTCTGGGAACATTTCTTCATACAAACGTACATTTCTGTGCTGTACCAGCTACAGAAGTTTATATGGAAATCCATGTTTACTCCACTCACAAGAGAGCTGTAAATTTCAGAAATATTTAGATCTTCAAAATCCAGGATCAAGAATATAAAATCTAATAATACGTATAAAATAATATATAATAATAAAAAATCTCTACAAATATTCACTTTTAAAGTGCATTTTAATTAAGTTAGGCCCACATTTTAAGAGTATGGAAGATACTGACTTTGATGCACTGCATTGTAGGAGCTGTCAACCTTTACTCTGTTGCTGGCAATTCCACTTTTGATTAATTTTCACAGTGAATCCAGACCCTTTCAAGCTTTAAAGGCTTTTCTCTTCTTTTAATGCTTCAGCAGATCTGAACATGATCAATCCACAGGTGAGGTCTCAACAGAAACAAAGCTTTGAAAATCAGCCATGGTCGGCTTACAGCAGCCAAGGCTAGCCTGGCTCCAAGGATCCTCATGACCAGTTTTCTAACCCGAAAAGAGCTTGCATTTTCAATCAAAACCTCATACTTGTTGGCTGACAAAGTATACTGAAATGCGTGGTCAGGCTAGGTTTTAAAACCTGGGCACTTGTTTGCATGTGGTGGTCCTCTGGAATCAAACACAGGATAACGGCTAGAATATAAGTTTCTGCAGGATTTACAAAAAACATTGCTGAATTTACCAGTGGGGTTGCAAGGATTCCCTTCCCTCCTGTTAGAGGTATCTTCACCATGTGGCATACAATTTTCATTATAAAATATTTGGTAAAATACCACAAACACTCAACTTGGTATAATCAAATGATTTTTTTTCACTATAAATATCTTTCCACAAAAACCCTCTAATCACATTTTTTTCAGATCCTTGCTGGAGTTATGGAGTCACTTGTCCAGTTTCTAAGGTTGTGTCTTAAAATAGAGCTCAGTCTTTTCTATATAACAGCGAATCACTATTTCAGATCACTGTAAAAGAGCAACTGCTTTCATCAATACCTTTACCAAACAAAGGCATATAGAGAGTGAATTGTCACGATGCCCACACATGAAGCTGTACGGCTGCACACGGACTGTCATTATCATGCAACGGCTGCACTCAATTAGACAACAGGCCTCTGACTAAAGACAAGAAATGTCCTCTCCTGAGCCAGTCCTCCAGACTCCATTTACAAGTTCTCATTCTAAAGCAAACATCAGAGAAGGTCAGAAGTATCACTGCATAGAAATACATATTTTTTTTTACTAATTACATAGAGCCAAAGATGCTGCGCTTAAACTAGTCTCAGAAAAAAAAAAAAAAAAGTTTTGTTTACTCAGATAAATCCCACTGCAGGTTCCAAAAAACAACTAAGTTGCTATTTCTGTCTTTGTTGAATCTGCCAAAACCATTAACCCARTGTTTCAAAAAAATCCATGTATGTATCCTCACAATATCCTTAAGACAGAGAAATATCTTTCCATGTTATGTATGRGAACCTGAGGGCCATAGGCTATGTGTACCTTCTGCCTTATCCATAGGCAAGGTTATACCTCTATGGGCAGCTCAAATTTGGCTTGATTTCAGGCTGTATGAAAACGTCAGCTCTTTTTCTGGAGGAGCAGGCCCGGCTCCTTTCAGGAAGGAAGCCAGACTGCATCTTGCACCATGGCATGTGACTCCAGCGCAAGGATAGCGAGGGCTCGCGGCAGCAGCTGAGCTGGGCACACGACGCCTGAGCCCGCCTGCAGCTCCGGGCAGGCAGTGCCTGACCACCAGCTGGGCTGCTTCAGAGCCAGCCCAGGAGCTGTTCCAGACGGTCAACAGTCTGAACGACTTGTGATTTTGGCCAGAAACCCAGTCTTGGAGGCCCTCTTCGATATACTGGCTCAGATTGTGTCGCTAAAGCCAAGCTAACCAGGAGTATTTAAGGAGAGATACTAAGTCTACTATTTAGGTTCAAAGACATCCTTAAACCACGTTCTAGTGCATAAAGTCTCCTATAAAGTAGTACTAGCCCATAACTCATCTTCAAAGAAGCTCTGGAGATAGTGAAACATGATTCTCAAAATCAGTATTCCTTCACCCATCTTGCCAGTGGGTCCAATCGTCTAGGCCTGAGCTACCTAAGGACACACGTTGTTTGGCATAGGTGAAGGTGCATACTAGCTCAGAGTAGTGTTGGGTCATGGAAGAGTGTCAGGTCCCGCCTCGGTCCCCGCAGCCACTGGGTCTTGCTAGCAGCTGCCTCTGGTGACCGGCCCCGACAGCAGCTCARCTCTTTTCTGCAGGGGATTCGTGGGGCGCCACTCAGCGGCGGGATCGGCGATCGGGCGGTTGTCCTCTGGGCCAAGGCCTCGGTYGCAGCCAGGGGCCCGTCGCTCCTCGAACCCCCGACTCCAGTCACACACACACATGGAGGTTCCAAGAGCAAGAAACCATTTATTGAAGGTAGTACAGGACTTTTAAATCCTTAGGGCGTATGTGCCAGACAAATGATTGGCGGAGRGTTGGCCACCCCTCCGCCCGCCATTGGTTAGTTTTCGATCCGGCTCCGGAGGCCGCCTCTGATTGGGGCGCTCAGGATCCTCCTGCCAATTGGCCCACCGGCCAAGGCGGGAGAATCCCAGCGCCCCATTGGTGGCGGCCAGGGTTGCTGGGCAACCCTCAGCCAGGCGGGAGAGGGAACTGGCCCCCTCCGCACCTGGGGTCACCCAAAGGACAGGGGGCCCAATCCTAAAGCCCTTAACTACATACAATAAGGTGGGGGTCAAAACTGGGGTTGCTGCACAACCTGCTCTTCCCTGAGCACCTTGCAGGGGGCTGGAGGACCGTGTCCTCCAAMAGAAGAGAGGTTCAGGAAGAGATATATGCTATGAGCAGTCAAGTCTGCTGCTTTACTGTCACTCACTAACGTTGTCCAAGCTGCAGCAGACCACACTCCACCTGAGGTCTATCCCTCAGTCCTTTCACGTCATGATGATCRTCCACTTCCTTCACTGGAAGATTTGTTTGAGGGAGTAAAACGGCCCCTTAGGCTGCCAAAGCAGCAGCCTGACAAATAGAAAATTTTGAATCCAGACAGAAAATGCAAAGCTATGCAAGAACAACGCAGGGATTCATTTTTAGGGATTAAAGTCTGAGCCTGGAGTGCGTGCAAGTGAAAATCCATCATTTAGACACATTAGACCAAACTTGGCCCTTGCTAAGGGGTCTGGTCTCATCTCACTCACTGAGTGAGCAYGTTATGAACTGTTAAACAGGCACCAAACAAACATTGCCTTTACAAGCATTTCTTTGTTTGTATTAATCAGGATCTGCATAATWATAAATGAACATACAAACACTAATGGTGGTTCATTCAATTCTTGGAAATTTAAATTAAAAATGCAACAYTATTACAGTTTGAAAATGCTMAAATAGACAACAGGAAATCAGGGCTTTTTTCTCTAAATTAACAGAGGAAAACAATGTTCCCAATCAAAGTGACAAATCCAGCATTACAAAAATCTGCMAGTCTTTCAAGTCAGTTCTCACTCTTCAAAAACTTTAAAAAGTATTATCTCTATACAGCTACCTGGACCACATCTGAGATAACAAAGACCYTCAAATACCCATTCGGATGTATGCATATGTATGTGTGTATCTGTGGATATATATAAAAACATATATAWCTAAGCGAGAGACTGAAAGATGCAAAATATATTATATATATTTATAAACATATATACGCAGAGTAGAGGGTATAATCACTTTGATTTCCACATATTTATATAACCTATGAATAAGATAAATAAACATAACAAACTTTTTTATTTATATAMATATATGCATACAGATCAAGGAAAGTGATKATCCCCCTCTACTTGGGACGTGAGAGGTGGCACCTAGAACACCATATACAGTTTGGGGACACCASTTCACAGCTGGAGATGTTTAGTTTAGAGAAGAGAAAGTAAAGGAGGCTCTAATTGCACCATATGCATATCGCATAAGGAAAGAGAAAAACGACTGACTCTTCCTCAAGATATGCAGCAAGGGAAATTCTGAAAATCTTCACAGGAAAGGTGATTAAGCACTGGGACAGGCTACCACCGAGTCTGTGGCGTCTCCATCTTTGGATAGTTGACTACAGAAGGCTCTGAGCAACTTAAATGAGCTTTAAAGGCAGTCCTGCTAAATGTTTAGGGTCATGGCTCACAGGAGGGTAAGTCAGAGCAGGAGGGGTGTGTACTGGGTTACATGGTCTCATATTCTAGAATTGAAGAAAGAGGTGGTCTCGGCACCCCATCACCATGCAGGGTGCCTTTTTTGGTATCAGCATCAYAAAAGTTCCAAACGGCACCACGCATTTCTAACCAAAGAAAAGCCAGTAACAGTTGCAGGATCATTGGTATTGGGCCTTCCATACAGACACAAAACAGTCTAGGGAATCCAGCCAAGCAACTGCCTCRGTGTTAACACTGGGGAAAAAGCTAACGGCTCCGAGTGTTTTGAGACAGTAAGGACATCCAAATCCCTTGGATGATGATAAGAGTTGCTTCTATTTTTAAGCTGATTGCAATCTGCARACACTGATTTATGTTTCTTAATTGTGCCTAGATTCTATTCATAGAAGTTCTTTTAATTTAATAGATCATAACCTAGGGATCCTTATTTGGGCTTTCATACCATGAGTCAGGAAAAAAGAATTATCAAACCCAACAGGGTTTTTTTGCCTTAGTACAATCTGAACCAAAACTAATTAAGATCTCAGAGCTCGAAATAATATCGCTAAGGGTWTTTTTTTCCCCTTCTTCAGATAAGATTGAGACTTGTAAAAGAAACTTGCAAAGGTCTGTTATAAATCAGAATGCTACATACGAATCATGAGGTTCCCAATTGGACCATACCGGCATAGCTGACTGAGACGTGTCAGCATTTTAAATGTACAATGAACTTTTCCCTCAGCACTTTCTCTTGAGATGCAAATTCTGTTTCATTACAGAATTCCCCCAGAATCTTACCATCTTTATAGCTACGGATTTTTTCCCCCTGTAACTAAATCTCTCGAGTCCCACAATACATCCTTTCCTTGTACAGTACCTGGGTTCTGTTACAATCAGCTCCACTGCTGGCCAGACCAGCTCATGTTTTTTATCAGCTGCACGCTTGGCCAGAGCTAACTTATATTCCATTCCCCTGTTTCTCTTCAGAGGCTGTTCATTTTTTCTCCATTTAGTTTACAAAATATACTCTATCTCACCAAAACCCGCTAAAGTTCACTGATAGCAAAGACAATACCCCAGTGAATCCTGGAAACTTCAGGGAAGAACATCTAAGAATTCTGCCCCTTTGAGGCAGAAATTTTAATTTAAAAGGCAAGAATGTGTTGAAGTGTGCATGCATGACAATTTAAAGAGAAAAAAAAAAAAAGAGTTTCTGAAATATGAACTATTAGCTTTTTAGCAGATCTCAAATACAACAGTTTGCTCCTGTGGGCACTTCAGTTTGCTTCTGGCTGCAGGACGGTTTGAGGACTCCACAACTTACCCAGCGTTAAGCAAGGGGAAAAGTCGCTCTCCTGCTACCTCTTCTGGCAGCGGAAAGGAAGAGCACCCGGTTTAAACACAAGAACTACGTGACTTTAGCTTTGCAAAAGCTAAACTTCAATTTGTAACAGGGAAACTGAAACGAAGAAGTTGGCTTTGTGCAGGATCAAAGCTCTTGGATATAAAGTCAATCCTTGTTCCCTGCCCTGTGATTATGTTTCAAAGAGTATCACTGCCTTGCACTGCACAACAGGRTAACTGGGCAGGAAAATAAGGGAATCAAGTGAGAAGAAGCTTTTCCCTTTAGTTCTTACCTCTCGAGGGAAGGGGATACTAAAAACCCTTGCATTGCCCTTTATCTCAGTCTCTGTGTGGTGAAGCGGGAGAAGTCAGGGGCTGGGTGCTCAGCTGCTTCCCAGAATCTTTGCTCCTTCCATCTCCCAGATTCAGGGAGCTCCAGAGAACTGCAAAGTTGGGGCTACAAAGAGTTCCCACGATGTATCAAGGGAGAGGCAAACATGGAGAGTTTCTGCTAAAGCCCCTTCTTAGCTGAAGGCCATGTCATTGGCCAGCCCATGCCGTTACAGGACTTGTTTGTGGATGGAGGGGCTTAGCCCAAATAAACAGGCCAAAACTTTGTCCTCATTTCYTCTTCTGCCTCCTGTCCCTTGTCTGAAACATTCTTCTTCATCAAGAAGACCGATTATTGACGCAATTAGTCACTGAGGTGGCTACCTCAGCGCTTTGGGAATCACTGGACTGACTGCTCTGAGGAACGAAGACAGGCGGTCTGAGAGGTCAGTGACATCTTGGGAGCATTCCCTCTAGAGCAATCTCAGTTAAGCAGCACCGATTTTAGCAACRTGCTGCAGGGATGCCTGCACTCATYCCAGCTCCACCTGAAGGACCTTCTCAGCGGGAAGTTTAGCCCGCACAAGAACCCCCAGTAACACAAGTGATGCAGGTGCTCACAGCACTCACACCAGCTTGGGCATCCCAACCAGTGCTGCACCACGCCACAAAGCACCACAACTTCAGGATAGTCACAATTTTTTACTCTTGTAAGGAACCCAGTCTGCGTTTGATAGTTAGGACATGGTTGTAAGAAGTAATGACATATTTTGAAAGTTGGTTTTATAAGTTTCACTGTAAACCGGGTGAAGACTGACTATTCTTGCTATTTTTACATTAGTAGCCAACACAATGTCTACCCCTCCATATGATTTTGCTTTCCAAGAAAGAAGGAACAAGTGAGTTTTACAACTCACATGGATTTGCCSTTTGTCATTTAAGGCTTAAGTCAGTCACAAGGCAGCGTTTGGTCCTCAAGGCCACAGTTTGGAGGCAACATGGGAAGCCACACTTTGCCAGTCACTCCGAGGATTCAGCTCTCTGGTCTGCTGGGGCAGAGATCCACAGTTTTCTTACACCAGGTTGGGGTGACAGGTTCTGCTAGGCTAAGCACCTCTGTATTCTCTCTACCGAAGTCTATGGTATGAGATATACAGGAGTTTTTCAAAACTAGAACTTCAGCTATTTTAAAAATAGAAAGGAACTTTACAACAAAACAGCCCATACCCAAGACTATCCWAATGCCAAATGTTAASCTAGGTGAGCCTGAGTTTTTCTGTAACATGTCTATCATTCAGTTGCCTTTCTCAGATCATATCCTAAGAAATCCCCTCCTCTATATGAGGCAAGATTTACTCACCACATTTGGTTTTATCTTTTCTTCTCTGACTCATAGGTATGTTCTTGCTCATCTCTGCCTCTTAATAAGCCTTCAGGGCTTGTTGAGAGAGGTTTTTTTTCTTTTCCTTTTTCATTTAACTTTATACCCCATAATAAGGCATATCTATCCACATCATCCAGTACACATCCCAGTATCAACAAAGCACAGAGCAACTGCAAACTGCTAAGGTGCAACACCAGAAAACCAATGACCAAAGCCATCACAGCATCCTCATCAGACGTCTCACGTATTTCACTTACTCAGACTGAAGACAATATTAACGTTAATACCAAGAGCACCAAAGCACTTAYAGGTGAAGGAAGCCTTCCTGAAATCAGGTCTATTCTCCCTAGGAAAACAGTGAAACAGCTGTACAGTCCCATGTAAGCCTCACTGTCCAATTAAGCTCCCACTTACACACTTCTTTCCAAAAGCCAAAAAGGCACGTTAGGAGATCGGGCAGCGGTTTGCCATTACACATTTGCACACGTACACGGTGCTACCTGTGCAGACCCACAGCTYGTGAGGTTGCTCCAGCCGCGGGGAAACCAAAAGGACTATCGTGGCCCTGGGGTAAGTGTGCTCACCCTCCGAGTTTTCTCTGTTTCTGAACTTTGTTGGCTGCTGCTGGCAGTAAAAGCACAAAGAGCATCCCAGGGCACAATGTGCTGCCTCCTCCTTGGCAGAGCCTAGCTTGTATTGTATAAAAGGTGACCTGCAGACATGCCACATATCTAGCTTGGGATATAGTTAGTATACATGGATCTGAGTTAAATAATGAGCATCATGTATATTCTCCCTGGCTTCTTAACTYTGACCAGTTAGTCATCAGCTTTGTTTCTTTTGCTATACTTTCTGAATCTAAGTGAAAGAGCTGATAATATTCTAGATAAAAGTACTTAGAAAGCAAGCTTTGTACAGCAAGCCATCAAAATGAAATCTTCCAGCCCTCAAGCAGTCTACATACTCTTTCTGTTCTGCTTTAGAAAACTTTTCCAAGAGTTTTATGAATCTCCTATGAGGCATGAAGCTTTGCCCTTTAAAATTAAAGCTGTAAGAGTTGACAACCCAGTCTTGCAATAATTACTGGATGTTTTGGTTTGGGGAGAACGGATAATCTAGTGATTAAGACACTAGAGGATTCTGAGAAGATCCAGAGTTAGGCCCCAGTGTCATCACCAACTTCCTGTAGGATCTTGGATGAGCCAGAGTGAGAGKTTTTTTTCTACTTCTCAGAATAAATAGAAAAATGTGAATACAAATATAAAACAGCATTTTTCAGGGATACTGTAGTGAGCAAAGGAAAGARCAACAATCTGAAAATACCCCTAATACTGATTGAAGGTTAGCTCTGTCCCACTATGGTAGACAAAGGCTCCAAAAAGAATTGTGAGTAACACACTATTTAAAACAGCATCATTTAGTCTAGTTACCGTGTCTATGCACTGTGCTCTTTGGGGGAACAGTGGTAATGAACAGAAAACTTGCTCCTGCAAGTACAATATTTGGGGGGCTAAAGGAGTTTTAAATGTATATCCACACTTAAGGTACTAAATGCCTATGTGGTGCAAACTGTGCAAACCTTCCTGGGCTTGCTGCACAGCAGGGCAGCTGGCCAGTGCTGAACGGTGCGGGAGGCCCCTCTGCTGCTTCCGTACGGGCTCGGATGGGGAAGGTGAGCACTGCTGCACGCAGTCTGCGCCCACGCCTCTGCACCGGGCTGCCCTGCTCTGTGCAGCGGGGCCCGGCTCCGCCACGCTGCCCGTCCCATGTGGGGAGCCACGGGGTGCCAAGTCTCGCTGGGGCCGCCACCGGGAACAGCACCGGCAAGCGCAGAGCTCTACCCAAAGGGCAAATACTGTGTGACTGGCGGGCACACCTGTACACCCACACCCTGCCCTGCCCGCCCAAGGGGGCAGGCACGCAGGGGATGCAGAAACACCGGGAGCGCTCGGAGCAGGTGCTGCCTCCGGGGCTGCTTTGGGGCAGGGAGCGCCACCAGAGCGGAGCTGCCAACGCAGTGACAGCGACGGGGACGCGCCGGCCTCGAGCTGCGAGGGGGCAGGACTTGCTCCGTGCACATGCTCTATTTAAGAACGCTCCTCTAATTCAATTTGTGTGCTTAGAGAAAGAACTGCATCATGTTCACATTTAAACAAGCCACAAATGTTAAGATTAAATATAACCTTAAGAATCATGATTTTGCTCAATGATTAAGTGTCAAAATCTGCCTAAATTAAACCAGTCCATTTTGATGTCCCTGGGAACACTAGGCTTAACTTATTTTTAAGACCTATAAAGAGAAAGCAACAGAGAAAAAAACAAAAACAAACAAAAAACCCCAGGCTGAGCTGTTTAAAATATGTGCTCTAATTAAATAAGAAACATCTGCCTCGGGAGTTTGGAGGGGCATATTAATCTACCCGCACCGCGTCCAAAAGCGGTTTCCGCCTGGCACCCCGCACYCCGATGGGGAGCTCGAAGCCCTCCCGCGGCCCCGCGCAGCCCCCGCGCCTCTTACTGGTGCCGTCGAAGGGGATCTGGCGGCAGCGCGGCGCGGGCCAGGCGCAGGCATAGACCGCTCCTCCCTGCACGATGTCGGGCTGCGAGGTGTTGGCGCGGGGCGCTCCCACGAGCACGCTCACCCTGCAAGGCAGGCGACAGTGACCGCGGCGCCGCCGCGCACCCCCGCGCACCCCCCGCCGCTCCACTCACGTGCTGGGCTCCGGCACGTAGAAATCCACGGCGTAGCCGAAGTAGCTGCCCGGCGGGCCGCTGTACACCGTGAGCTTCTCCTCGTCCAGGTTGAAGGCGAGGAGCGCGCGCGGCCAGAGCAGCGCGGGCAGCAGGAGCAGCGCGCACGGCCGCCGCCGCCGCCCGCCGCCGCGCAGCATCCTCGGCCCGGCCGCCGGCGCCCGCGGAGGGGGCAGCGGGAGCAGCGCGGAGCGCAGGGCGGCGGAGGATGGCGGAGGGTGGCGGAGGGGAGCGGAGGGGAGCAGAGGGCGGCGGCGAAGAGCGGAGGGGAGCGGAGGGTTGCGAACGGGAGTGGGGGGCAGCAGAGGGTTGTGGAGCGGAGGGTTGCGGAGGAGCGCAGAGGGGAGCGCAGGGTTGCGAAGGGAAGCGGAAAGCAGCAGAGAGTTGCGGAGCGAAGGGTTGCAGAGGGGAGGGTTGCGAACGGGAGCGGGGGGCAGCGGAGGGGAGGGTTGCAGAGCGGAGCGGAGCGGAGCGGAGCAGCGGCCCCCGCGCCCTGCGCTGCCTCTGGCGGCCGCCGCTCGGCGCGCGGGGCAGGGGCTGGCGCGGGAGCCGCGCTCGGGCGCCCCCTGGCGGCCGCGGAGTGCTGAGAGGCGCCTCCTTCTACCCTTTAAAAGGGTTGGATTTTGGGGTTTTTTTTGGATGTGCATAGAAAAGAAACACTTCTAAAAATCTGACGGCCATCAAACGGTTACAGGGCTGCCAGCATGGTGTTCAGAGTTCACAAATAGAAAAAGAAACTTTTTTATTTCTTTTTCTCTTTAAAGCTCTTTAAGCAGGGGAGGTGTAGGTGGAACTGCTCAGCTCGGAGCACCCAGGGAACACTCCTCTGAAGCCGCTGCTACTGCTTGCYGACTGTATAAACTCCCATGGGGTAGCGCAGGGAGCTTCGCTGCCTGCCGCTGCCACCGGCCCTCCACCAGCGCCGGCGTCCTGCCGTCCTTCCCGCCGGCCGGCGGAACCGGGTGCTCCCTTTTTCTGCCAGCGCCGCCGGATGTCAGCGCGCGCTCTGCAGCCCCACCGCAGTCCGGCCCTGCTGCGGTGCCTCGGGCTGCAGCACCTGCTCCTTCCCCCAGGGCCCGCAAGGCCCCTTCGAGCAGGTTTCACGGGCCAGAGGCTGCATCTTGGTTTCCCCAGGGTTTTGTAACTCTTTGGACCATAAGACTCTGTGGTCTGTGTTGTTCAAGGAGCAGATAGCTGTGCCCGTGGCCCACAGACTGGAATCTGGGCTCTCATGTACARGGTCTGATACCTTGAATATTCACTTTGAATATTGAGCCACAAAGTTTTAATAATCTCTGGAATCTGACCTGGAGCAAGGAGAAAACCCTTAGAAGAACACTTAGCCACTGAGTCCMGAAGTCACTGCAACACCTCTTTTCTGCCTTAAAAATCAATGAATTAAAGCTTCTTGATATTTAAAAAAGGCTCTATTACCAAAAATGTGGCTAATGCCATTATTTAGTAATCTGTCTCTAGCAGAGGCAGAATATTTCAAAGTATCATACCTGATTCTAAGGACCTAAATCCTGTTAAAATTAATGGCCATAAATCATTTCAAAACACGTCAGTAACGAAGCGCAGGTGTCCAGTTAGCACAGGAGATCTCACCTGTTGCTTTAGTTATTCCTGGTCATGTCCCTGTGGCAAGGAGGCATCTCCCAACCTGCAACCGGAGCCATTGGGTTGATTAAMTGGCCATGACCACAAAGCGAAAGGGTTACAGGACAGTGTGAGCATGCTCTAAAAGCAGCGTGGATTTCATATTGGCTATTGCCAGCTTCTGAACCTGAGCTCGCACCTTCTGCTCGCACCTTCAAAGAGCAACGAGGCCTCGTGTGGCCTAGCTCATCAGGGGCTTCATTTCTGTGCGTTTCACCTGTGTGCTGGCTCTCCTCTGCTTGGGTATTTAAAGCTTTTGGGTATTTAAAACTTTTGACCATTTCAGTTGAGAACAAGCTCATTAAGTTGTACTATAAACATCGCTAGACATTAGACTGCTGATTTTACTAGCGCAAGATGTTCTTTCTTCTACCCTCAGTGGATGGGATGGGAGTTCAAGACGAAATGCTGACAAATGGACTTGGTTTTGCATCTCACCATTGTGCACTCTGTCCAAGTTAAAACTCTTATCAGAAGTAATTCATAGATGAAAAGTTTTAAAGTTAATTCGAGAAGAAGCAGACTAAGCCATCTAGCAACCTTAGTTCACAGCCTCTGGGAATAGGTTTGTAAATATTAACTAGTTTAATCACATAAAATCAAAGTAAATCAAAATCTAACAYGGCAATCTCCCACCTTTATGAAAACACAGACTAGCTGCTGAGTGCTGGAGACCCCWAGGGGTGAGGAGGAGTAGGGCTCTGACCTCGGTGCAGGAAGGCAGCTCTGCAGAGAAGGCCCTGGGGGGAACAAGCTGGACACGAGGCAGCAAGGGGTCCTTGTGGCCAAGACAGCCAGTGCTCTCCCGGCTGCATTAGGAAGGGCACTGMGAGCAGGTCAAGGAGTGATAATAATAACAACAATAAACCTAATAAGAAACCTAAATATGAATTCTCAGCTTCAGCTTCACTGGCATTAATGTAAGCCCTGAATTCACAGTTAATCTACAAGATTTTCCCCCCCAAGATTGTTCATTTCAAAAACTGTCATTTCTAAGCCCAACCAAGGTCCCTTTATATCGCATAAAATAGGCAGTGAAAAAGTTGGATGAAAAGCAAACTTAAAACACTACATCATGAGTTAAGGAAAAGATTTTATTTTAGGGCTAACAAGTTGATAATAAATAAAGGAATATAATAATGTAATAACAGATGTTCTCATGCACTTAACACATACAATAAAGCTGGCTTACACTGCTGTTTGGACATACTGAGAAGAGGTATTTGGCAATATCATAAATTTGAATAGTTTAAAGATTATAGAACAAGAAATTCTTTCTGCTGTTGATTTTTTTTTACATTTCTTTTATACAAATTCAAATAAATATTAATACATCTATTTTTTCTTCAGATTTTGTATTCACTTTTAGCATGCCTGATAACTAAGCCATAGCGATATACAATTGCCAAGAAAGAATATTTATGAATTATACTTAGTAATAGTCCTAGAAATGTATCTTATTTATATCACATTGTGCAAGCTCTTTAGGTAAAACTGGATTTCAGGAAAAACTGCAGAAAGTCTAAACTCATTTAAACATTTTCAGTGCAAAGGCCAGTCTAGTCCACAAATTATGGTACTGTAATGTAAGCCAATATCATTTAAATAATAAACATGCCTGTATGATTCAGAGGAAGTTGAATATGCTTTATGTTTTAAAGACTTGACATCTAATATGCATATTCTGCATAAGAGACATTTTTCAAATCTTCATGAGATGGCAAAATAATTTTTAGACTTTATAACTCTTTTTCTTTAAGATAACTCACATTAACAGCACTACAGTGGCCAAAAGAGACAAACTATTATAATAGAAATCAATCTGATTAAAAAATTAAATATTCCAATTAACACCAAAAAAGTGTTTGTAATCATTATTTACAATTCATCAATGATACCAGTGTATAACTTCACACAGTCAAAGTAGAGCACTTTCCAAGCAAATACCAACTCTTACATCCCCATTCAAGCATTTGATAGTAGTAAGTTGTTTACATATGAAACCCATCAGTTTAAGGAAGGAGAACGATCTGTGGTCCAGAGTAATTCTATATATGGCCATTTGGTTTGCAAGCACCGTTTTACAGGAGTGTCATCAGTCTGTAGCATTGGCTCTTCAAAACCCATAACAACTGCTGTGCCTTCTACATACATGACCTGTCAAAATAAGCCAAATTATGTCAGCCTATGTTCGTCTAAAAATCTCTGGGATGACCATTTGTACATGGTTAGAAAACATTTGTTATAAAACATTTTTACAACAAGAAGCAATTTCATAAAGTTTCACATACTTTATCTTTTTTTTTTAAATAAAATTAAATATGTTAGTAATGTTTGAACTGTTTCCACCTAAAGCAGATCAAATTGTACAGCACAGAAATTATATTGTTTCCAGTAGCTCTATTCTTCTCCTTCTATAAATGAATATTTTAAATGGTAGAGACAGAATTCCCTGTTTTCCATGTCTACTATTTCCTCATACTCTTCTACATCAAGTGTTCAATTAGAAATGGTTTCGAAGCAGTCATAACGTGTCATGTATAACACCCAAGAAAACTGAAATGGCAAGTATATATAATTTCCCATTAAAAACTTAATTTTGAAGCAAGTTTGGAATACTCAAAGTACTTCACAAAAATACCCGACATCTCAATTCRGACGTACAGTAATTTTCAGAAGTTATAGTTTGTCTCTCTTATCTCTGTGTTGTTTATATTTTACATCCCAGTTCTCATGGATGGAATAATGGCTCTACTGGAGCTTAAGAGATGTAGTCCAGCTAACTGATCACGTATATGAGCAAAATAGATCAGAAAGACATAGCAGTTTCCAATCCAAATGTATCATTTTGGAAGAAAAATATGTGAAGAATGACTTTGTAAAAAGCCAGTTTCAAGTAAAAGTACTTTACCTGCAATTACAGCCTGTTTTACATATCAATTAAGGGAGTCAGGTTTGCATGCTAATGGTTATCCGAGGCTAGATTCACATTTCTAAAATCTTACCTTTTCATTATAGTTAGACTGCTTCAGTCCATTGTAATGGTAAACAGTGAATGACTCTGAAACCCTAGAGTCCTGGTAAGAAAGAMGACAGTTAATTTCATGTAATATATACACCTTCTTGATAATATCTTTCATGTTTTTACAACTACACAGAAACATTTAAGCRAGAAAACAAATGAGACTACCAAATCTTGTCTGGATATTTTAAATTGTAACTTTTAGCACTGTACATGTGAAATCTGTCCTAATTATTCAAGTTGCACAGCTTAAGTAATAGTTTCACKTATGTGTATGTATGACCAATTGCTTGGATGCTGTAAGTTCTACTACACTAACGGCCAAACCCTTTTTCTCACTCTCCATTTTAGAGTTAGAGTAATTTGTATCTTAGTCTGCCTAGTGAAACTAACTGTAGCAGTTCTCAGCTGCTGCTGCTTAACAGCAGAAACACTGCAGTTGTCAAACAAACATTCCAGGTAGTTGAATGCTTTAGTGCTGAAAAGGCCCCAAAAGCTTTGCACTTTGTTGAATTCAGATACACGACTGTTTTACTATCTCTATTATACCTGCTGCACCAGGCTTCAAACAAAAGCTTATCCCTTTATTAAAAACCAAAAGGTAAAGGCTGGAGAGAGATCTGCTCAAGTTACAGTAGACTCAGAGAATACAAAAAGTCCTCACTCATTTTTCTCTTTTGCTTGGAGCGATTCAAAAACCTTATCTTGCTGTGGGTCTCCGGGAGTAAGTTGGGCTATTTACTGCAGAGAGGGTAGAGAAGGAAAGAGTAAGGGCTAACTCACTATTGAAGTTGCTTCACAAGGACAGATAAAACTATCCTGGAAGGGAAAAAGGGCACACATTCTATCTCTGACAAAGGCATGCTCACCCTGAAGACTGAGAAGGGTTGGTTTCCAGTTCCCGTCCCACAGATGTTGACTTTGGGGCAGCATTTGAAAAAAAAGTGCAAAAAAAAACCCTGCTTCTTTTCTTCAAGCTGGTGATTAATACTTATTGGGGCATGAGAATTTGGATTTGAATATCCTCAGCAAAGGAGGAATTGCATCTACATGTCCCAAGCACAAGGTAGGTGTTCAAACACCATACAAAGGGGAACATCAACAATTCCAGCCATCACTAGCAGCCTCTCTTTCCTCACAGTATTTTAAATAGGACATTGATCTTCATTCCTGAAGACTCTCACTTCTGGAAAGGATTCTGAATGAAGCCTCGTCATGGGAATCCTGCTATTTGATCCAGAGAGCACAAGTACATGTGACACATAGCTTTGTCCTCAGCATTAACCCACGATTTGATTCCGGCAGTGTCCAGGCCRGAGAGTGCTGGTGGTGCAGAGCACTCCCATGCTTTGCATTGGACTTAGCAAAGGTCCAACAGCACAAGCAAGACACACTGGTGGGTGAGTACGAGCAACAGTGAATTTCTGCTTGATGGAGAAGCCTTGACTTGGGGTGTCTCAGCTTACAAGACAAAGAATTTCTCTACCATGTCTCTCTAAGTGACTAAAGGCTCTTCCCCAACTCCTCTRTGCTGCTTTCCTTATTTCCTCTTGTTCAGCTGATGCTCCATTCAGGAGCAGGATACAGAGGCAGCAGAGCCACGGCAGCCCCCCAATGAACGGGTGTTTCCTCCTCCAGCTATCTGTGGCCTTCAGCACAGGATGGCTTAGGCATTGATGATTCTGGAGGATGTYCTCTGCCCTTCTAAGCTCCAGCCTAAGCACTCTGGCCCTAAAATTAAACACAGTAGTCTTATGGACTTTGTAAGAAATAAGATTATGTCCTATTGTAAAGATGCTGCCATTTCTGCATATATAAACGAAAGCAAGAAGGAGTTGACAAATAAGATGCAGAACTAATTTTACAAATCTACTGCAACTCCTGKTTTTTTGACTAAAAGCTGAATCAGGTCTTAGTGATGCATTCAGTTCTTATCATCTTTGGCTACAATATGCTGTACATCTCTAACACAGGATCAGGTCAAAGGTATTTTGAAAACACCAGTTTCACATTTCCTTCATTGTAAAAAATAGGTCATGTAGTTGAAACTACCTGATAAGCCAGAGAAGTCTCCAAAGTAGCCCCTCTCCCAGGCCTCCCCTTGCCACTGCCAGGCACTTTGTCTGTTCTCAGAGTAATCCTCTGCCRTCTGCCAATTCAGAGGTTTGTACAGCCACACAGGCAGCCTCCCAAGGACCTGCAAAAGGGACTCTCCTCTGGACCAGCTGCTTGGGGTTTGTCAGGTATCTCTACAAAGCTGATCCTGGCAAGGTAAGGGCAGGGAAATGTGACCAAGGATGGAGGAGGCTGAGGACCGCAGTGCTAGGTTCACATATGCCCTTTTCAGTGGTGTGGTGCTGCCTTAATGAGTATGTAAACAAATCTTTGTAACTTGAGCAGATGCCAATTTTAGAATATATTGATATTCTAAATGTAGCTCTGTAAGAGTTTTTTGCTAATCTACCAAAAAAAAAAGTTAATAGATATCTACATAAAAAGCAGCTTTAGGTATGTTTTCAATACTTTCCTATGTGCTAGCAATTTGCATTAGTCTTCTGTAAAAACTGTCAAAATCAGTATGACAATTTCATTCTCAACACACAGACTGAGTTGCTGGTCATAKGAGCCAAACAAAGGCAATACTTATACATCAATATCACAGGGTTATTTTTAATATGTTATATGAAGCAGAATACTTAAAGCTCAGTAGGAATAAAGCTATACTTATTACCTGCTCAGGGAAAAATTCTTGTAGAAAGGGACCCAGCAGTATGATGCCCAGTCCTTCTGGGTCTAATTTGGTCTTCATAAGGTTTACGCTATGACAAAAACATTGCATACAAGAGCATGAGCAGGGCATTTTCACTCTTGCATGACTAAGTTAAGCTGTGCTACCACAGTACTAGCTGCCAAGTATATCAAGACTACTCTATTTTTAAGCATAAGTGACAAATGTAGCAGAACGGCATTCGAGTTGCCCAAACACAGTTATTTTAAAATAAAAGTAATCTGATATTTCAAATTAAATAAGAGATAATTCTGAAAGAGTACTATATTTGGTAAAGTAATTTTAAACTCATTAATCTAAAACCAGGTTTACAACCCAAGAGGCATTTTGCTGTCTTGTAAACATTCTTGAGCTTAGACACATAAAAGCCACCTTTTTAAATACAGCTCTGTAACTGCCAAGCAACCTGTTTGCACAAAGAGATTCAAAATGCCTCCAAGAAATACTTAGTAAATTGAAATGAAATGAATTTTCACAGATACATTTCATATTTAACTTGCATCCTTGATATCAAAGAAGCCAAAAATAATTAGTAATGATAAAATTAACCATCAATAATGCCAAGATAAATGTACACAGGACAAAGTTTTACAGACATGAACATGGTATTATTTCAGATTACTACAAAAGAATGTCAACAAAGCCTCTACACTTCTATTTAAGCCATACACATCTCCAGACATTAGAGCATTAAGATTTATTCCTATTTATCCTGTCCTTTTGCCTAATGCCACAAGCTGTACTGCACAAAAATGTCCACACTAGGTCAAACCAACAGACTCTCTTGCCCAGTGTTCTGTTTCTAACACTGGTCAGCAGTGATTGCTCATGATAGAATCTAACAGGGCAAACCTACAGTGGTATCTTTAGTTGAGCCTCGCCATGTCCAGCAGTGGGGAGGCCCAAAGAATTCTTCAGTGAGAGRYAGTATCTAAAATATACATATATATTTTTTTCTCCTTGTTTGTGAATGGAAGTGATTGATGCCAAAAGTAGATGTGGGTTCAAACTGGCTATGAACCCATATTCACTTGTGGCATCAATCACCTCCATTAACAAATTAAAATTTAACTACAGAGTGTGTGAATTCTAGGGTGACTGTTAGCAGGTGATGACAATTTGGTATCATTCATTTTACTTATCCAGGATTTTTTCTTGATGCTTTAGAGATTTAGTTCTTCTGATAAACTACAAAAAGGCTTAGGTATAGAAATCTCCCTACTAGTTTCTATACTGAATAGGGATGAGGAACAAAATTCCCTTAAGAAGATTGAATATGGAGAATAATTCAAGTCACTTTTCTTAATGACTTAGAATACTTTTCTAATACTGATGTTCACCTGGAAGACCTAGAAGACTTCTTACAAGTCTCTTTGTTTTAAGGAGTTTAGAAGAAACATTATTTGGTTTTATTTCCTATCTTAGCAGAGATATTCTTCAAAAGATTTTCAACTCTGCTTTTTTTGTATTTACATTCAACTTTTCACAAATTTATGTTCTTTCCTATTTTTTTCATTAAGACAAAACACTTTCTTTCCAAAGGACAGTCTTAGCCTCCTACAAGCTTCTCTATCCTTCTTATAACCAGTTGAATTTTTCTTCCTGATAACCAGTTGAATTTTTATTCCTGAGAGGACTATGGGAAGGAAATTCTTTTTCCACCTTTTTTTTTTAATACTGGCATACACAAGCATCTTATCCTTTTGGCTACCATTATGCTTCTTCTTTTTTAAGTAGCTACCTTTCTTTATATTAACATAGTAGTAATAAATTATTTACACATTTTTYCTTTTGCCGCAATGTCCTAAGGAATTTCAGAAAACTTTCAGAAACAGACAAAATAAACTGAACAAGAGCTGGGTCTTCAGAACGATTTACTAGAATATTATTTTTTTTTACTAAGGTTAACATACCATTTTGCATGAAATGGCTCAGTACTGCAATGCTAATCTGCTTGCGAATCCATATCTGCTCCGCAAAGTTTTCCCTCAATATTTCCTAAACTCTGTGCAGATCTGACTTAAGATATTGAAGTTTTAAGCCTCAGATTTCATGAGTACATACAAAGAATTTTCACTTAGTTCTCAAAATCAAAAAGATAAATATCACACTGTAAAACAATGCCTTTAGTTTTAAATAAAACAACAGAAAAGCCTGTATGAAGTTTGAAATGTGCTATTTATAGTTCTGTTCTACAGTAAATACATGGGGCATCTAGGA
Organism: Eudromia elegans; assembly: GCA_003342815.1. Lineage (NCBI taxonomy): Eukaryota > Metazoa > Chordata > Aves > Tinamiformes > Tinamidae > Eudromia > Eudromia elegans. The sequence goes on along the minus strand of PTEX01000053.1, from coordinate 1,031,324 downwards.
CCGAAGCTGAACAGACTGAATAGGTGTCAGGCAACAACTTGTTTTAATAAGAGATGTTTCAAGGATGAATATCCCATGGTTTGATCTCCAGTGAGATCCTTTCAAAATAACAGGCCTTTCAACTGACTCTTCCTACATTAATTTATATTTCAAGTGCTATGCACAATGAAATTGGTCAAGATTATGCCACAAGTGCCTTGAAGCCCAAACGCAGAAAAAGGATGAATGCAGAAGGAAGATTCCCTCAGATTTATTGAGGAAGCAGAAGACAATGGCCAAAACAAAGTTTTTCAGACCCTTTAAACTAAGATTTATTTTTTCTTTTCTTGCTAGACTTCTGCAATTTTCAACATTTATTAACATGATAGCAATGTTAGCATTTTTGTCTGKTTTTTTTTTTGGTTTTAGTTTCCATAGTGCCTTTTGACTCTCATTTTTACCCTTATTCACAATCATCACAAACAAMCCGGAGTAAACCCAGTTGAACTTTGTAATATCCAGGGGGGAAAAAAAAAAAGCCTCAATCAAATTTCAGATGTTTGTGATGTTTGTAAACTTGAAGTAAACTAGAAGTCTCCACAGCCATTTTACAGGAGCAATGATTTGAACTACAARAACGGAGACCCTGAGCTTATGGTTGAACAGAATCACTTTTTGGAGAGATAAAAGTAAGTTTAAACACAGAGTTGTCTTTTCTGGGTTTGGCATTTAGTGGCAAAGCATGATTAGYTTGTAAGCCTTGGCACTGAATATGTCACAGAATAGGATACTTGCCTGTCCATACTACAAAAATAAACTACCTTGCTCACTGAGTGTTTCTAACTCCAATCCTAGGAATCAGGAGTGTCACTCTGGAAACAAATGACAACTATTAAAACTAGGAGGTACCACTGTCGGTCGTAAGAAAAATATAACTGGAGCAGTAYATGGAACCACTGCTCACCTGCCTCCATACCTGCTGGTTCTTCAGGTCTTTGGGCATACAATTACATCCTAGTCAGCTAGGAAAACKTATTCACATGTGATAATGTAAACAGCCTTTCTTTCTCTTTTTTATTGGCTTCCRGTTATCTCATTGGAGACACTCTAACTCCAATTCCTCCTCTGTTTCAATTAAAGTTGACTTAAGCACCTAAAATAATACTCCGTGCCTAGTGCATAAGCAATAAAACATTTCAGAAAAACACTAAATGATAATTAATATGTAGTTAGTTAGAAAATATTTCTGCAGTACTTAGAATTTATTATACTTACTATTCAGGATCTGAAACAAGATCCAGAGCCTTCATTACATCTTCTAGGAGAGTGTCAGGTATAAAACCATTATCTGAAGAATTAACAAAACTTTTAATTATGAAGTGCTTCCCAAAATAACAAATTTTACTCAAAAATAAAAGCACTGTGCATCTTTATCTCAAAAAGACAAAATTCTAGAATTAACACATGTTCTTCATGTACTTCTCTCAACGTCTGTCTTAAAAATTGAGCAATGTGATACAGAGACTATAGGTTTGTGTATAACTCATGCACTTTGAAGTTTAAACCTTGGTCAGACTTCAACTTATCTATAACTATATTCACTTAATACCACTAAAGAAAGATAATGATTGTAAACTTTTTTTTTTGTTTAACTTCACTTTGGTTTAAATTTATACTTGAATGCAAGACAGCTTGTCTTTTACAAATTATAAAAGAATTTGAAGCAGGTGCCACCTACACTTGACAGAAGAGAATTCAATAATGAATGCTACCACAGCTGATCAGTTATTTTATGAAAATATAAGAGAAATCAAATGGTATAGAATTCTTGTATGAATCACAGATAATATAGTAAATTCAAAAAGCTTAACTCTCTTTCCTATTGTACTGTTGTATTTAAACTTCCCCTATTGAAAGGCTTTCAGAAAACTTCATTTCACTTTTACATTGACTACTGATTGGAAAAGCTGTCAAGTTATTGACAACTAAGCTATTAATTAGTACTGTGCCTAGACATAAACAACATATAGCTTGGTGTGGAAAGAACAATGCATTTGAAAGTGCAATATTTAGAACTTGATTCACAAAATAATGCTCCTATTTTCTGAAAAGATTAATCCCTCACAATACTGCAATAATTTTTACTTTACACTTGGCTCTACTGCATAAGTATATGTCAGTGCAACATCCCACTTCTGCAAGAGTATGTACAGCCTTACCTTCCGGGTCATATGTCTGGAAAACCCTTCTGGCTTGTTCTGAAGGCGCTTCAGGAGCAACAAGTGCCATATCCTTTAAAAAAGAAAAGGAAATTTTAATAAACTTCTTAATTCAGGTATCTATTACTAATAAAATTCTTAGTCTCGATACAAAGATAAGAACCTTAAATTAATAAACAATGAAATAAAATAATAGAAAAAATAACTTTGAAGTTTATTACAATCCATCAGTGGTAGTGCCCTAAACAGATATAAGAAATAACAGATACAAAAAATATGTCTCGGATTAGTTAACAAACTTCTAGAGAGAGTCTGTCTAAATCTTTACATGCAGAAGTTGTGGCACAGAAAATGTCATTAGGAGACTGTTCAATATAGTAGACCTGGATTTAAGCTATATCTTTAYGTAGCTGTAAACATACATATACCAGTGACCTAATACACCATGCACACYGTCAAAGAAACACATAAAAATCATTTAGATGGAAAGTTGTGAGATAGCATTTAGTTCCTATCATGCAATGGCAGAACACAAATTTGTTAGACATTTGAAAAGGTAAGATTGTAATATATTACCTGTGAWTTTTTTTCAGTTCAAATACAATTATGCTTTCCAAATCTTATATAGAGTGAGGCACAGATCTATTTACCATCATAAAAACAGCAAAAA
>PTEX01000053.1:1002098-1027846 GCA_003342815.1 Eudromia elegans | reverse complement strand
GTATCCAAAATCCTACATTTCTTTTGGCATTTTGTGATCACATATGTGTGTTTTTCTTTTTTTAYGTAGAAAAGAAAATGAAAAACTTGCACTGTCGGGAAGCACTGCATTTGACAGTGCTCCCTCTACAGGTTCCCCTACTGCTCCTACATTCATGTGTTACAGTTATTATTAAACACACAAAAAGACTGATCTCCTTCAAACACCCACTTTTTTTCTTTTTTTGATTGCAMAGCTACAAATAATGTGCCATTCTGTTGACATTTTAGTTTTCCCAGTCCTTGGTTGATTCAGTACATATGTACAAGGGAAGAACTTAGAGAGTAAGTCACTGAATTCCCCACGTTTTTCAATTGAGCACTTAAACCTCATAAAGGCACATAATTTCTATTTTTTTTTAATTTATAAAGCGTGGTATGCTAGTACCCTAGACGAGACATTTCAGGAATAAAATAATGAGTTGCCTGTAATGGAGAGATGATGAAAAACTACTAATTTGCATTTTTCAAAATAACTCCAACCTTTTACTAGATTAATGTCTTATAAACAACTAAAAAGGTATAAAATATATGTATTTTTAAGACAGGTATATAAATGAATGCTATGCATCCCCTAACTTAGCATATCATTCGTTTCTACTATCCAAAAAAWTTACAGTTCAAATTCTGCAGATGTATGCACCTTAGAAAAATATGTAACACACCTGCTTTAGGCAGCAAAACTRAAAATGCAACCAATGTCAAACAAAAACATACTTCAGCTGCCCAGGCCAATCAGCTGCTCTAAAATATATACCCTCCCCAGTCTTATGAATTGTATTTTGATGTCTCCCATGCATTTAAATTTCCATTCGAGGGAACCCCTTCAATAGTTAATTATAATTATTATTTTCAATACAAAATACATCATGTTCTAAAAATCTTGTTTCATTGACTGGCTCTTGTAATATACAGACAAGCCATTTTACATTACTTTGAAAAGTTCATCTCATCCTCAGTACAAGTTATTTTAAGATTTTGTGTTTACCCTTAGAGGAAAAAAAAAAAAAACCTTTGCAACTTTCAACTAAAACATTCCAGAAATTTTCATTCTACAAATCAAAACCAGAACATAATGACTAAGTTACCTGATTCCTGGATACGGATTACAAAGATCCTTCACTTAAAGATCTATTTTCTTTGAAAATGAAATTTGTTTGCATATGGACTATTCAGTTACATGTATTGTTGAGTGAGACATGGAGGAACTATGTATTAAAGGAGCAACTTTCCTCTTAAAACTTTGCCTAAATACAGAACTCCCATCCACTAATTTAACAATTACTTACTAAACATAACTTACTCAGATCTTCAAATAWGATGATTATTTAATACGGTCCTATCTTACACAAAAGAGTCCTATACTYAGTGGTTTTCAAATCAGCATTTTTTTCAAAAATGGTTCCTAAGCAAACAAACTTGACAGAACCTCTGAAACCACTTCCCACATCTTCAGTGGATTCTGAATCCTTGTGCAATTTCAGTTTTGACAGAGGAGCTGCAGTCTCAACACTGACAGCTGAAACTGGAAGTCAGGCTCGGAGGAAACGCACGGACCTGCACTGTCGCTGAGAGGGGAGGCAGAACTGAGCTGTTCTGTGCTGCACCTGGCAAGAGGCAGGCAACCATTCAACCAACACAAGCCAAAGCCCAGACCTGGCCCTGCATGCTGGCTCTTTTTGRGCAGACCTTCACAGAAAGTAAGTGGTGGGGAAGTCTGAAAAGTAGTTGTGTGGGAAGAGGAGAAGAAAGAGAGGGAAGATGGAGGAAAGGAATGGAGTGAGGAAATGCCTAGGAGACGGAGGCCTGGTGAAAGACAGGCTTCACAAGTTCTTCATACAACACATTTCAGTTCAGAAGATCTTTCATACCATGGGATTGTGTAAATCTGACTTGAATAGATTGCACTTCTGCAGTGCTTGCATTTTCTGAGAGAAGTGGTTCTTACTATCTTTGCACAAAACAATCTAGGGAGTCCTCACTGCCAGCAAGTTGAATACGAGTCAGCAGTGTGCCCCAGGGACAAGGAAACAGCCACACAGGAACCTGTGTTTAGGAGGACTGCAGGCAGCAGGTCAAGGGAAGTCACCACCCCTTCACTGGAACCTGTGAAATGACATCTGCAATACTGCAGAGATCTGGACTGCCAAGGCCAAGGTGCTGAGATAYTGGAGCAGTCCAGAGGAGGGCAGCCAAAACGACAAAAGGACTGGAGCACGAGATGCAAAAGGGACTGACAAAATCAAATTTGTTTAGCTTTAAGAGCAAGCTAAGAGAAGAGTATTGGGGCTGCCTTCAGCTACTCAAGAGAAAAGCTTAGAAATAAGAGCTTTACGTCTTCAGAAGATGCATTGTAAAAGGAGAAAAGAGACACAAGTTGTAAAGGAAATTTTTATTGGATATCATTAGGATTTTTTTTTCTAGACAATGCAGGAAGTCAAACACTGGAACAGGTTGCCCAGAGAGGATGCTGAGGATACTCAAAATGGCTGGAAAAGGCCCTCAAGCAAGCCACTAGATGTAGGGCCAGCTTTGAGAAGAGGGCTAAAAACAGAAGTCCTCTAGAACTGCTTTCCAACCTAATTTATTCTCCAGGACGTTCACGTGTACTGTTCTGATCCTATGATTTTATYTGGTCTTGATAAGTACTAGACACTAAACACCTACTTAGAAACAACAAACACTCTCATTGTATAAATTATGTTTGCAAAATGATGTCTACTACTTACTSTTAACTAAACCCAAAAGCTTCAGGTTAATTGTTTTCATAACTGATCTGAGGATCAGAATATAATTACCTGACCAATAATTTCCTTCTTTTGAACCTAAATACTGATGTCAAAATTACTGTGTTGATCATGAACAGAATTTCTATTTAGAAACAGTGTCCAAGCATAATATAAAGTAAGTGCTAACACTAACATCTATTTTGAAGTTGTAGCAAGACAGCAGGGAGAGGGGCAAGCAGCTTTTCCTCATTAGTTTCTGCACCGGTAAGCAAAACAAGGCACAAAGTTCTGGAAATTTAAATCAATTTGATAGCATGAAGAATCTAACATGCTCCAACTCACAACTGTGTTTTTCTGATAATACAGTAGAGCTACAGATACAATCTGTACTACTTGTTCCAAAATGCTGCAATTCATTACTGGAAGATATATAGAAAGAGTGTTTTTATAAAGATTCTGTTTTCGAGCATTATAGTTGCATTGGATATTCTAAAATAACTGCAGTTGATGTAGAAGGGGCAGATTGCTGGGCACAATAAGGTGAAATTTTGATCTATCTGAGACAGTGAAGTGTATTACATACTCCTTCCGTTTGTGAAGATCTCAACCAAGAAAGGAGCATAATTCCTCCTCCAAAGACAGCTACCTGCACTCTAATGTTGTGGAGATTTTTGAGTATGACTTATATAATGCAGCTACTGTTTTCTGTCCAGAAGTAACGGGACTCTGAAGACCCTATAAGGATCACAGGACACCCCAATACCAAAACTATCCTGACAATGTCAAAACCTCCAGGGCCCTATTCTACCTTACTTCAAATAGGACTCAAGGGACAAGTCAGCTGAGTGAAATTCAACATCTGCCTCTTCAATTAAGGATGCCATCAGAGACACAGCAAAGAGGTGGAATTTTTCAACAGCAYAGGAAATAAACAGGTCAACTCAGATCAATCCTTGTACTGTGAGCTTATCCATGTAAGAATCCTCTTCTATTTACAATGCTTCCCTTGTTCTGGTTGATGGAACACGAGATTACTCTGTGGCATCTTTCACGAAAAAAAGTAACTGGAAAACACCCACAGAATACTTAAAGGAGCATAAGATTTTCCAGGATTAAGAGCTGAACATGAACAAAGCATAAAGAGCCCTGAACTGATCTAACAACAGACTACAGCTCTGCAGCTACAGCTGCTTCCATTCAGGTGTCAAAGATCACATATTACTTCTTCCTTGTCCCAGAATATGGCTGAGGTCTATCTGGGATTCCAAAAAATGCCAAAGGAAAATCCTTTCCTGAACCAAGGGAGGAACAAAAGTATAAGGAAGTACATCCTTATGGCAGCAGAGACTTCTTATTATGGATCAGAAAATGGAATACATGCTTTATAATTCAGACATGGATCATAAACAAATGCAAGAAAGATGACACTATCTCTGAAAATTATCAAAGAGTAGAACTGCTGATGGTGAAATATTCACAGTAAACAATTTGTTTCAACAAGATGGCTGAAAGGAAGACATGGTACTACTCGCACTCCACCTCACTTGTGAATAAGGGTAAAATGAGAGGACTGTATTTCTAGTATTGGACTTGAAGCACCCTTGTTAGTACTGCAAACAAAAGAGGAACAGATAGGGAAAAAAAGAAAAGATAGGGATTGCTTATTCAAATCTGGTTTGACCATCACTCAAACTGCTCAGACAGAAAAGGGAGCCTGCTTGAAACAAGGAGTGAGAGGAGGCTGGGGAGAGAAAGCAAAGGGGGGGGAAAAAAGATCAAGCCCTGGTAATAGAAATGAGTGAGCATGCTGCCAGACCAAGGAGCAGGGAAGCTCTTAACATGTCCTCAGCTAAGTTTTGGAAACCTTGCCATATCCCCCATTCCTGTGGGAAACAATGGTTTAGTAACAAAGACAATAAAAAAGCCACATTTCACAAATTTTCAAGCTTACTGAGCATACATTTAACAGTTACATTGCCACTGATTTTAGTGCTCTGTTTCATAACATTACAGAAGGCAACAAGGCACTTCCCTCATGCTTCCCTACAATGTCTTCTGCTCTGTAGGACAGGGATTATTGTAAAGACTGAATATATCTTCTTTCCCCCCTTCCCCTCCCCCCTTTGCTAGTAACTCAATWATTTTTCTAAACCAACACAGAACAAAGGTTTTGAAAGCAAAAAATATATTACTAGAATTACGGATTAGATGTCAGCAAAATAAGTTTGCTGAGTTCTTATTTAAATACCATAATGAGTATTTCTCCAGTCAGGATTTTAATCTGAAAGACCAGCTTTTGCAATTACCTGTTGCCTGCCTTATTTAGAAATCTTTTCTTTTTATTTGAGGATAGAATGCCATGACACACAAACAGCAAACATTATTCCCAAGAGAATCTAAATCGAATGCGAACAAATTCTGTGATTTATAATATGCAGATACTTCACAATATATTCCAAAATAAAATGCTAAGTTTTATTATCATGATACTTTTCTACTTTAGAAAACTCTAGTATTATTTCAGTCTACAGGTATTGAACATTTGTCATACAACCCCTGTTGGATGTAATTAACTGTTTGGCAATTGTGGCAAGTATGCAAGAGCTAAGTGTGATGGGAACATTTGATAGAGGAGTTCAGTGCCAATGAAGTTGTACTGCAGAAATTCTTCTAAATTTTAATTCTTCTAAACTGCAGAAACCCTCTAATCACAGTTGAGCTGGTTACATTACAGTTCCCAGCATGATGAAAGCTACATTTCACACTGGTACCCAGTTTTGAGTACAGTTCTGTTCCCTGTTTTTCAAACCAAGCAGGTCTCTCTTGGGATACCTCTGYTTTGCTTCAATCCAGAAGGATGAAACGTTTTTGGAAATATGTCGGGTTAATTATTTTATAACTTAAGAATGACAAAATTATTTTTAAAGGACAAGCCTCATCCTGCTAACCTTAATATCCCATGGTTTTACATGTGGAACGTTTAGGTTTTACAAAATAATTAAGAAAACCATAGATCAGTAAGGTCACATAGCCTATTGATATTCTGCACTACTGAGTGGTATTTTAGGGAATCTTTATATGCATGTATATTGTTATATGTACAGTATGGAAAAACACTAAAGACTCCCAAACACCATTACAAAATCATTTTCACATATTACAAAGAGTATTGCATTTATGTTCATATTTGAATTCGACATTCCTGGCAGCTAATTCTGTATAGTGAAATTGAACAATTAGTTACTGAGCAACACAGTCTGTTAAATCTTTTATTCATTACAAAATTGTTGTCATTTTCTTTCTTAAATTTGCATTACACACTAAAGTTCATCTCACATCACAGCAATTACCAACAGTTTTCTTAACCACAGGTAGGCATTACTGAGCTTATTTTCTAAATATATCACTGCTATATATCCTGGTATATATCCTGGTATTCCATATCAAAGCACCTTTAACTTATGCCTTCTACTGCAAACCTTGGCAGCTCTTTATAATACAACAGTTAGGTTAATAAAGTCCCTAAACCATCAGCCAGTGGACCAAAACAGCTTTGGATTGCTTCGTCAAATGAGGAAACATGAATAAATTTCATAGCTTTCCCACATAAAACAAAAGAAATCAACACCAGAAAAAAAAGAATCATTTAAAAAGTAAAATAAGGTTACTTCAACTTCAGAAATATAAATAAGCACTATCCAGAAAATTGCTCAAATGCGACTTCTGAGGTTACATAAGGGGAAAAAAGAAATGATMGAAATCACTAAATGTACTGCAGCTCAGCTAAGAGTTAAAAGATTCCTCCTCCAGAGACATTTTTTTTTTCTGAGCTTTTTTTCCTCCCCTGTCCACATTGAGGCTTTCAATTTATTCATTCAAACACCCTAACCTGGGAACAGAGCTGCCTTATCAGAGAAGGTCAAAGGTGTGATCCTGTACACAGTAAAATTGCTATCAGCATAAACAGGGACAACAAAGGGATGTAAGAATCATTTCTCACTACTCCAGAAGGAATTAAAAATGGATTTCTAAGGGTGTTAAAGACAGTACTTTTAAAGTACTGATATCTGATGCTGTGTATACAGGATCTTTCTTACATTCCCAGGGATACAACAGCTGCCACAATCATTAAGGTTCTGTAAACCAAACAAGAGCTAAAAAGTAAATTGATTTCCATCAAGTTCCTGYCCTGTGACTACCTAAATTTTCCTGGAAAAAGAGATCCTGCACACAAACTCAGTTTATCACATCATACTGATTACCTGGTGGGAGAGTTTTGAGCACCATTTGGCATACAGATTCACGACAAGACTACAATTGTTCCAATTTTAAAGAACATCTTTTATTTTATGTAGCATATGTTGTCATGACGGCAATCTCCTTTACTGTTCCGAGTTCCTTGCACATGGCCCACTAGGTAGGGAGCACAGGTATACAGTAGGCTGAGCAGACATATGAGTAAGAAATGGGTGTGYGGGGTAAAATCAGAGACAGAAAATAGTCACAAAATTATTTCCTTGTTGCCTACTCTAACCATGATTTACGTTGAAGTATCTTGGAGATTCAATAATTACACTTTTTCTATTYCATAAGCTCTGTAATACAAAAATAAAAAAAACCCCTGTGCAATAATAATAATAAGTCTTTGGGCTAAAGAAAAAAATCTGTGAGAGGAGAAGAATCTGAGAAAATGATCTGCAACATTTTTCTGTAACAAGCAAGCATAGACTAACAGCCATTCATATCAGCCCATATTCTAAATAAAAAGACCTGATTTACAACATCAGTTCTCACACAAACTTTGGAACTGCTACTTGGTCATGTATTGCATACTGGTTTCCCATTTCTAAATCCCACTGAAYGTGTAAAATAATATTCTCAGTATCACTATCCTATAAAAAAATTCCTGCAGCTAGCAGGCAGTAATCAGGCAAGCAAACAACAGGGAAGGCTGCCTGTGGAACAAGGAATGGATGGTGTGTGCCGGGCACTACTGCACCTTTCATTTCTACATCTGGCCTTGAACAAAGGATACAYGGAAAATGGAGAGAAGTTAAACACACTAAACATATCTATCATCTCTCTTCATTGTGATACCAGAAACACTGAATTCCATATTTTGAAAGAGATTTAGGTTTGGGGGACATTCTCTTTAAAATAAGTAYGTAATACATGGAAATATTTCAGTATAATTTCTCTTTTAAAATTCCACTGACTGGTATGATTCCAGGAGGACAGCCACTCATTATGCATTCATTATTTGCTGAACTAAATCAATTTGTTGACTTGTGCTAGTTTAGCGATTCTGATAATCATGTACATATTGGTTGAAAAAGCATSCAGACTAAACCCAGCTTTTTCCTCTCCATGTGCTGAGACAGCATCTTACAACTGAAACAGGATCTTTCACCTCTGTCTTATCTCTTCCATAAATATACAGTCAAGCCAAAAACTGATGTGAATACTGGAACATACCACGGTATTCACATATGTTTTGAAAAGGAGTACTCTACTACATTAAAACAACCCTTCTTTCTGTTCTTCTAACTTGATGCCAACTATCCACTGAGAAAAACAGTATTTTCTTTGTACTTCTTTGCTTATTATTTAATAATTTGCAAAGAAGCAGTAAACAAAACTGTACTAAAATGATGCTATAGCTCTGGGGCTAAGATTTTAGAAAGATRATTTTATGTCTTTCTCCTCCATCTACTCCTAAATATTGAATGACTTACAACTTCATTAGAGTTTATTTGCTCAACAACATTCAACTAAGAAAAAATGATAAYATAAATTATTGTGGAGAAGTTTGAAAAATATCCAAGTACTCGCAAGAAAAATAAAGTGTAAAATGATTTTGAAGACTAAAAATCCAAAATTTAAACACACAAATGAGAAAAATATTTTTGAAGCAGAGCTGATTTTCAGGCCAAGACYTACTGTAAGCTGTTCATAGAAACATATGCAACAACTCAGAAGCTGTCACACACTGAAAGGACTCTAAGTTGTGCTTCATAGTGCTTGGTAACAACTAGCCAACTAAAAGGAGGGATCTGTAAACCAATTATACAAAGACAGAAACAAAAAATCTAGCTCGAAAACGCTACTTGCAAACTGGAACAGATGCAAACACAGCATGTGTCAAATGCAGAATCAAGATATCAGTAAATGGTAAGGCACTAAATGGGGTGAATAAGCTTTGTAATCAGTAAGTAAACTTGCAATGCAGCATATCAGAAAGCATTTGAATATCAGAAAATGTATTTTTAGAAAATTACAACATACTGGTRGCTATATACTACTGCCTTGCTATCCAGGTAATAGCATAGATAGTGCCTAACTGCTTACTCTACTAGGTAAAAATAGAACTGAAGTTGTAATTATGGCAGATTTGATCAGAATTTGTGCCCAGAAAGGCCAAGGCACCTGGCGAGGGGAATAAGCAAATGGTGAAAAAGTCATCAATATTCTGTTTTTCATGGGGGTTGGAATCAAGAATAACTTCATTTTTATATGCCAAGTTCCTGTAAATATCAATTTGATTGATATTTTAAAAGTGCAATATTATAAAAATCATATAAGTAATTTATCAAATTTTAATAGTGAGCTGGGATTCCTATTCCTCCATATTTGAAAAGTAGAATATCTACCCGTCATGTGATGGCTCAGGCCCAATGTCTTCTCTATTGTATCAAATATAGCTGGAATCAACATTGGTTTCACACCTGAAAGGGATACAGAATGATACAATGATGCTCTCAGCCTTTGTTTCTGGTAGGTATATTGAGTTGCAGAATTTACTTACCGACAAGTATAATGACTTGTTACGTAGTCATAAAACTACATTCAGCAATGGACTTTCTATTGGCAAACCATTCTGCACACACAAAASAAAAAAACATAACAACCTCCACCAACACCCCATCACCTGAAATTCATTTCTTTGAAAATTCAACTTTTATACTGAAAGGCTGACAAACTGTATGGTGCTCATACTCTCTCAAAATGGAAGGCTGCAAATCCTCCAGATGATAGTATTCCTATGCTATGAACCAATCCCTTACCTTCACTCCCCAATTTCATTTTACTTACAAAGTTGTATTATCATACAAATAAAAGGACAATATAACTTTCAGCAAAACAAACACTTAAAAGTACAGCTTTTAAATGGCTGAAACTAGCCAGAGAATCACAGTCAACTCAGTGAATACATTATTCTGTGAGATTAAATCCCAAATAAAGTGTTAACATGCAGTGCCCTATGTGCTCAGCTTAATGATCTCTAAATTACAGTTTCTATATCTGAAACTTAAGAGTTTGAACCTGTACTTGTACAAGGACAAGTACTTTTCAACCTTCCCACCCAACCTCTCTGACAACCTCTACACATCTCTTTCTCTCTCTCTTAGAAGCCCAGTTCTCCAAAAGCCTTTGTACACCCTGTACACAGGAATTCCAGGGAGTGGAATAAGTCATTCCACTCTCTTCTAGGATTAGAGACAGCATGAACAGCCTCTTCAGGCCTTTGTCTTTACCAATGCATGTGCAACAGAGATGAAGAGAATATTCTTGTAGAAAGCTGGTAGAACCATTCCAAGGAGCTAAAGCTTCTTCAGTTTCTGCACTATTTAATTTTTTTTCTCAGTAAAGCACAGAACACCAAAACCTAAGAGGAGGCAGAGGGACCTGCTTTGATATAGCAGCAGTAACAGCTGGTTGCTCACTCTCACAATCTGGAAAAGGGAAAAATGAAAGGAGGTAGAAGTCTCTCCAGAGTAATGGGGGAAAAAAAATTAAAGGACAAAAAAAGACAACTAAAGTGTCTCATAAAAATTAACTCTAGTTAAAGTCAAAACTTGGTTACGAATGTAAAAAAAAAAAAGAACAGAGAAAGCAGAAATGCTTCAGACTTGCTATCGTCAAAGAAACAAACCGAAGTCTTTTACTACAACGAAAAGGTTAAGTAATTCCACCCTTCCCTCCAAGATTATGTACTTGAAGTCAAGTTATTACGTTCTCATTTATAAAGACAGGGCACAATTTACTGCAAAGCGGAACTAGACTGAATCTCTGCTGTCCCAATGTAAAGCTCCTTAAACATCATATTCAAATGCAAGCCTGCTTTTAGTGCAGCCAGGAGCACAGCTGTACCTCTGACACCAATTTCTGTATAGCAGGRACACAGGGTATTTAGCAGTGCCTTCAGTACTTTCCATAGGCCCCCTGTAATTTCTCCCATTATCTGCTAAAACTTTAAACCAGCACAGTTCATTTACATCCCTAGATATATCCTTTACAATGTTGTCTGAAGCAATGGCCCTGCACAAAAGAGACACCAGGACCAACTGAGGTAGTAAACTTATTTTCAGAGGAAACACACAGCCCTGTGGTGGAGCCATTTTCAAGACTTTTGTTATGTATAAAAGGAAATTTACAAGCATGCCAACATTGTCTTCACTAAAAGCAAGTACGTTTGTAACGACCTAGATGTATAAACATTCYGCAAAGAGGGAGAAACTTAAATTACTCAGCTAATACAATTCACCTGTATTTAACAAGTGTGTCAGTTCTTACCATAAAAATTCTTTCAGTAGTAAGGTGTTTAAATCTGTTCAGTGAGTACTATAGCCAGTTATATACAGCATGGAGGCTGAATCAAATATACCAGTCTTTGGCAGGAGGGAAGGACTTATCTCCAGATATTCTTCCACCAGCTACAAAGAAATTAAAATCTAGACTTAAGTACTTACTTAAGTAAACACTACTAGGAGAATTACATAGCTGAATGAAAAAAAAGCACAAGAAGTCCCCCCAAAAAAGCCACCCAAACACACACAAAACTAAAACTCACCAGAAGGCCTATTCTGAGAGAGAAAAATGCATTCATAATAGGAACAAATTTACCCAAAACGAAAACTGGAGCAGACCCACAAAAAGCAGAATGCAGCACGARAGTTGCACTGCTAAGATCTTGCAAAGTTAGAATAAAGTGGATATCTTACAGAAATATGTTATTTTGAGRTCTCCCTGACAACTGCGAGAACAATACTCTAAAAAGACTTGGCCTTTCTGGTAGGTGACTATTTATGCAAAGCAATCCTTGGGAACTACTGTGCTATTCAGAAAAACTTAAATTCATTTGTTTAACAGCAGCATTCATACTGTGAGCTTCAGACCAACCAGCAAAATTGCTCTCTTTGGGTGCCCACAGGCCCCAGAGGGATCACTTACAGGTTTCTGCAGATAGTCAGTCTTACATTAGCAGCTGATAGAGGTATCTAAAGATCCATTGCTGATTTAATCAGGTGAGAGCTATTGTTGAAAACAGAACAGAATTTGTCTCTGCTGATAATCAGCACACAGGAAATTAAAACCCTGCTCGAGCTGAGAATTTATTCCTGCAAATGCCTTAGCTGTTTCTCTTTTCTCTATCAGATAACCCGACTGTCCCAAAGAGAACCAATTYGACTGCTTCTTGAATGAAAGGCTGCAAAACCACAAGCTGTGTAAAGATTTTCTGAACTGACCTGCAAAGACATCTTCAAAATCAGATTACCTTCAATCTCCTGCCTTGGGAGCACAAAACAAAATGAAGGGTATAGGTATTTTTCCTGTATCTTTCCAAGATGGAAGACTTCCTAAGTTAGTGGATAAGTATAGTTAATTTGCATACATATRAGGATACTTCTATGAAAGATCAGAATTTTTACACACCATTAATTTTGCTGTGACTGAATTTTTCTAGGTGTCTGGATTATGTTTTTTCATTTTTTTCCATGCATTATGTTTTTTCATATTGATATTCAGCAATTAAATATTGTAGCAAATAATATTCCTCCTTAACCCAGCTCTAGTAGATACCATTGCTCCAGTGGTATGCATTATATTCCCTATATCAGTATCACTGTTTCCTCAGATTTACATCTACCAAACCTTGATTTAAAAAGACAGCTTAGCAAAGAAGAAAATTCCTTTCTTCTGAAGGGCAAAATTATCAAGGATGCCAAAGAAAGATCTAGAATATGGTCGAATAGAGAATAGTAACTGAAGTTAAAATTAAAAATAAAAAAAAAATGATTATCCAAGACCATAAGAACTATCTGAACACAGCAAAATGGGAACACTTTCCTTGGAAGGCATTAATTCTCAATTGAGATGTCTTAGGAGTTTACTTATCTGATTCTTCAAGCACATAAACGCTACAACACTCTAAATGGAAGTGGACAGTTGATTGTGTCATGGCCCTTGTGATCCCTGAGCTGGAAATCAAATAGAGAAGTTTTTGAAAAATATCATACACAACTGAAAATTGTCCCCACAGACAATTTGGATCACCAAATCATTCCATGCTCTCCTTCAGTTTCAAAGAAGTTGGATTTAAACTTCCAGAACATGTAGGAACCTTCCAGGCCTTGGCAGGTAGCACTTAGAGAACAATTCTTTCTATTAACCTCTTCTTTATTTCTTTCTGTTGTCTACACTGGAACATACTTACCTTTTATTTCAAATAATATTCCAACTTGCTTGTATTTTATAGTGCTTAGACTCTAATCTTAACATCTTAAAATGCTAGAATATCATTTAAGTAACCAAGAACTGACAGTAGTTTTTGATTCAAAGCACGACAGCCTTTCTTTTATACTTAGAGTTGCCTCAATTCTCCCCTCATCTTTTCCCTTCCATATTGAGGGGGAAAGAGGCGGTGGGGGGAAGTGGCAGAAATGAGCTCTGCTTGGATTTGCCTGCCAGTGAAGAGCCTACATAAATGCAGAGTCCAAGTACTAATTGTAGTTCCCCACAAGCTCTCGCTGCTCTCCAAAAGAAAGTATTCCTACTTCTTTTTTCCTCAGGTCTACTAGGATATAAATATAAATATAAATATCAGCATTTCACAGAATTAACTACTTAAGTAATATAAATCTTCATATACCCTTCCAATTTCACAACATACTACAGATTGTTCTACAGATGAGTTTTTTTGGTCAAGACAGTCTACCTTAGAAATTAAAGTGAGGCAGATGTGGGGTAAGATTTCATTTCAGGGCTTTCCAAAGAACTAACTTTCTTTCACCTAGAAAGACCTTTTCCATTGAAGCAGCTACAAGTAGACCAGAACACTATGACGGGTATTTTCATATTTCCATGTTTTAGAGAAGAAATTATTCACTGCATATCAACTCATTGCGTCTAAAGCAGCCTCTAAAATATCTAAAGTTAAACAACTTCCCAGACTTTCTAGAGATATAAGTAYACAGATTTGCATGTTCAAAAGTAATCTATAAAACAAACATCCATCTGTAAAAGCTACATAGCTTTAAGAGTAAGTCTTTCTATATCCTACAACAGCTGCTTAAGATCCTGTCCTTTCAGCCAAGCCCAAAGAAGAGTTTTCTTGAGCACCATCTAGAAAACTCTGCACACTCAACAACTTGACCRCTAACCCTTCAGCAATGAACTCAAATTCTGTCCTGTAGTTTTTGACATAGAAACTTCAAATGATAAAATAATGCAATTCCAGCACAATGCTGGACATCTCTGCTCCATCTGAATTCCCTGCCAACTTTGACATTAGAGAGTATGAGATTAGACATGCCAAGTRTCTACCCACATACTTCTGGAACTTCTGCACCCACTCAAACTGTCTCTTTAACAAAAGACTATCTTTGCCAAGTCCATGTTGCTTCTGCTTCCTGCTTTAATAATTTCCAAGATATTAATCACAAGGTGAAATTGTCCACAGCATACATGGAGCTTGTTGAAGAAAGAGGAATCAAGTTGGAGACAACACACATAGATGTTTGGTTACTGACAGTTAATAGCCCTCAAAATCTAGAAATAAAGAGCACTATAAGCAGATTTCTGCCTGGAAACAAGCACTGTAGATGCAGAATCCTAGAACAAATATTAAAATTCTGAATATATACAAATGACTTGTAGACCAGAGTGATCATGCCTATTTGCATCACCATTATCTATGCAACTGGATATTGACTTAAATGGTATTATTCCCTTGGGAAAAAAATACCAATAAAATTGCAAAATTTGAACACTTAACTAGACTTAAATCATACGGATAATATTCATGAGAGGATATTAATTTTTGCGATCTCAGAAAGAATGCTGCAAGAAACAACACACTGCTACTATATACTTTTTAAATTAAAAACTGTTACTTTTTTCCATTTTTAGAGAATACATAAGCTAAAGAACTTCAATAGCCAAGGAAATTATAGCTATAAATTTGTCACAGATTTTAGTATTAATTTTCAGGATTGATACCTTTATTAAAGTTATTAGACAAAAGTCTCTTTCTACTAAATATTAATAAATGTACTATTAAGTATCTTTTTTAATCCAAATGCTCTTTATGGAGAAAAACAGTTTGCAGAAAGAAAGAAATTTAAAAAATGTTAGGAAAATCATTATTATATGCTACTAGATAAACACAAATTGTTTTTTGGAAAACTTGGTCTAGGTTTATAAACTGCAAAATTATCACCAAAACATTTTATATGCTCCACAGATGCAGTGGATATCTGTTACACTAAATATTAACAATTATTAAAACAGTACTAGTATCTATTTTCAAACGAAGATAAAGAAATTTACAGTTACATATAAAAATTTTTGAAAGTATTATCCAAGAGATTAGGCTAGATTTGTCAACTTATAAGTATTTTAAGTACTTTCTGTACTATATCTATTCGAGACAGAGTACATCACAATTATGGTGTTCTAAAGTATACCATTCTCCCTGACCCATAAACAAAGCTGGAACCAAGAGATTTCATTAAAATTTAAGAAATATCACTAAACCATTAAACAGATCTGCCTTCAAGGCAAAGGTTACTTAAAATGTTTGGCAACTTTTGCCTTTTTTTTTTTTTTTTAAATATTAAAGCCATGTGAAACTTGCACTATAAAACTCTG
Organism: Eudromia elegans; assembly: GCA_003342815.1. Taxonomy (NCBI): domain Eukaryota; kingdom Metazoa; phylum Chordata; class Aves; order Tinamiformes; family Tinamidae; genus Eudromia; species Eudromia elegans. Next base: position 1,012,149 of record PTEX01000053.1, on the reverse strand, counting down.
GATTTAGGTAGTGKTTTTGAGCTTCAGTTACAAAACAAAAACTGCATCTAACATACCTTGGCAAAAAAGACTGTGAGATGTGTTTCACTGCCAAGTATCCAAATAGGGAATTTTGGGGATTTCAAGTAGGAGCCAACCTAGAAAAAAAAGGTGCAGTAAAATCAGAAACACAAAGCAAACCAAGAATCTCTGTTAGCAACTAAGTTTATGACAGTCCAGTTAATGAAGTCTCAACTGGTCTCACAGACTAATTAAACATATTAGTAAAAATTACAAAGCAATGTAAAATAATCAGATTCTAATTTTGGTCTCTGACTTCTGATTGACTTAGACACAAGCACTGAAACACGACTAATATMATTGAAAAAGGACTTGGGTGAAAAAGTGCTACCATTTATTTATTCCCTATAACAATCTTGGGAGGCAATGTTGAGAACAACACAYGAGTAATTACTCTTGTGCTTAATCATAGAATCATAGTCAGAACCTAAATGAGGTAGAAGTTCTCTGGATTTATGGGCAGGGTTTGGATATATCAGTTCAGAATTGATATTTACCTAAAAAGTGAAGGGATAGCTACAGTCAGTACAACAACAATCTGCAAACTAAATAATACTCTCAACCATAATATAAGCTAAAGGAATTCAATACCGTTTGAAAAAGAAGAAAAACAAAAGTAACGGCATTAATCCTCAGTTTTGAAACTGTTACTTGTAAGGCACAAAATTTCTTTCATCGATTCCCTAAATCAGGAAGCTTTGTATCACAACCAGAAGARGTTATATAGATTAGGTTGCACTTGTACAAATTACAGATACACAGAGACAGATACATCAAGTACCTGCCAACTCTTGGGTACATTATGTTCAGATTATATTTACTTATTTGCAATTCTACCTTGTCTACATATGAGTATTTTAAAAAGACGACAATCATAGCATAAAAAGTGAAAATTGTACTGCAACGTTCATAACAACAAGCCACTTTAGGACTTGATATCATTAATAGGGGACAGCKATACAGCCATCTACTTAACTTGCAATAATTTTTATTTTTGTAAAAAGAAACTTCTAATTAGTTATATAAAAATTGGCACAATAGAATTTCTACTTAAATAGCAAACAYTTATTCAAAAGCTGCATTTAACAATTTTCTTGTATGTTTGTAAAACATAATATTCTATTTTTTATTTGAAATTGAAAGTACTTTAGCATCTTCAATTGTTCAAGGTGAAAATTTTAGTAATGCTGACACCAAGGAAACTGCAATGATGGTACTGCAGTAAAAAAGAAAAAAAAAATTTAAACTACACACAAAGCTTACCTTACAGTATCTAAGAGATTCCATCAATGTCAAAAAGCCTACTGTTGCCTGTTTATGTATACCAAGTAGTTCTGTTAAAAAAAAAAAAAAAAAATTTAGAAAAATCTGCAAAGTCCCACTTAAGTAATTTTCACTTGTTTTAAAAATTAGGAATTCTAAAAAATCCATGAGTTAGGAATTTTCAAAAATCAAGGAATAACAATTTTAGCAAATAATGCATTTTTACCAACAATGAAGMGTTAATGATTAAGGTTTGGTCCATAAACTACAGAGCTTTAATGCTTTTCTTCTTTATAATAGACAAGGGGTCAAATGGGTCATTTTATCAGAAGTTTGCTCCTCACAGACTATTTTCAAAAGTTGTTGCATTTATTAACGGAGGTACTTGTACCCAGCACAGAAACTATTCTTAGGAATAGAACAATTATCCTGAATTTTGTTTGGGAGAGGTAGGGGAAAGAGCTCCATGATTAGTTTTATCTTAATCATGTCATACAATGACTACAAAATAATACCTTCCTAAATGATAGTTCTGTTAGTAGGAAGAGGGAGGACCCAGTGCAGCTCTGGAGTCACATGCATTCTCAGCAGGCCAAGGGTGCTCTCTGAAGAGGTTGTCAGCTATCTAAACCCACCTGATACTGCCAGGACCCACAGAAACCTGCAACATGACCAATTTAATAGGCTCTGCATTTCCTTTTTCAGAGAACACTTTTTTTTTCCAAATTTGAATCTTCCTTCAGAAACACTAATTTTGAACTGTATTTGTGAACACTGATGACTTATGTACATCAGCAAAAACTTTGAGATCTTTAACCATGGCCTAAGGCCTCTAGACTACTGCAAGTGAAAAACAATGTTTGAAATATAAAAGGTTTTTCCTTCTATTGGACTCATCTCTGCATTTACTATGCACAGCATGCTATGCTTCTTCCCCAGGTTGAGTTTAAGTCCTTGAATTTTGCAGTGGTGGAGATAAGCTGTGATAGTTACAACCCCTACTATTATATAAAAAACAATAAAAATACACACTYAAAAAGCTGAATGAGTTTACCACATTTATGTCTAACTTACACACACTGACTCATTCACTGCCTTAGTGGTATTTAAGTCTAATTATTTCATTGGAGTTTGGGCCTGTCAGTTTATATACTGAAAAGATCCTTTTGCTTCTCTTCTAGAAGTTTTAGAGTCCTTGATTTGGGCTTCTGCTTTCCAGGATTACTCTCAAACTTTCTTGCAATTAAGACATTTGGGAGTGCACAGATCACACTCGGCAGGACACAGACCTGTGCTGCTTATGTAAATGCCAATATGCTTAAGTGAAGCACTGAGGGCAAAAACAGCTACTGCAATTCAATTACTAATGGATAATGGAGCCATCAAACTAGGAAGAGATACTGCTCAGAAATAAAATTGATATGTACTATGACGGGAAATGAATAGTAGAAGCAGACRACACTATATTAAGAGATCATAATTTCAGCTGACTTGTCAAATTAATTTTGAGGAGGAAAAAAAAGATAAGAAAAGGATGTAAACATCAGTCTGCTAGACAAAGACTTCATATTTTAGAGTTCATGACCATGATAGAACAGAAGTCAGATATATGCAATATTTATTATTCAGAGAAAATAAATAAATAAATAAATAAAAAGATTAAGCACTTTGGCTCCCCTGACAGGTAAGATCCTGGCTATGACAGCAGCCATGGAGAGTAAAGGTCCTAAACAGCTAGCAGACTGCTGAATGGATCATTCATCTGAGGGATATTAGGTTAACTTTCACCAGTGGACACTGGTCTACCAATGTCTCCTTCAGAATCAGAGAACTGGAGAATAAGAAAAGCCAAACTCACTCATGGGTAACTTCAGAGGAAGCAAAGGGAGTCTSTTTTCCTTAAATCAAAGCTAGTCTTTGTACATATCCCCTCACTGTCCAAGCAAACAATCCTACTGGAAGAGACTTAGCACCACCCAAGGTCATTTAAAAGAAAAACGAAGAGCTCTGCCTCTTGCCACAAAACTAGTGTCTCTTTTTTCACCATGAACTTTTGCAAGTCTATTCCATCTTCCAAAGAGAGGAAATCAGAGCCTTAAAGTACAGGTCCCAAGTAATGATGAAGGTTTTAAAATKTAATAACATTAACCAGATGCTGTTGGTACACTGCCACCTAGTGACAAACTGAACAATAGAAATTCTTGGCACCACTTTAAAAACAGAGCATGTTATTACAGTATTGTTTTTCCACGTTAAACAGTTGCACTTCACACAAGAGTGAAAGGAAGCTTGTTCTAATTAGCTATGTCMAATAAAATATAGAGTTAGTGATTTAAATACAAAATTGAAAATAAGTTCTGTCAAAAATACCCCCACAAAAGCAAAAAAATTAGAAAATTTGTAGAGAGATTCTTTGAGATCTCTACCCCCAGAACTTTCATACAGTCTCTCATAGACTAATAAAGACTAATTCTCATAGACTAATTTGGGTTTCTCGCTCTCAGGCAGTTTGTGGAAACTYTTCTCTAAAATGCCACATGCAAAATTTGATTGAAACTAGTTGTGTCCAGCATTACTTTGTGGAAGAGAGAGTAGGGACATGAACAGTTTAAAAGGCATTATGTAAGCAAGAAAGTGATGTGAAGGCTATAGAGTCTAGATAGTTTCAACTTGTTAATACAAGTAGAGTACAAAAATCCTCTTTGATAATGCTTGCTCTGCTTGGACACTTTGCAATAYCACAGGATTTTAGAGCTCTAACTACTCGTTAATTCCTGGAGTTTGTAATTCAGCATCATCTTTGTCACTCAAAATTAACGACAATATCTGTAAAACCGTTTACAAGCAAATTTATAGACCATTTACTTAAGTAACTAAGAAGACATCTAAACAGTTAAACAAGAGGTAAAGTAGCCCCATACACAATTTCTACAACAAAATGCAAAACACGTGGCATTTTGAAATTTCAGTCTGGTAAGAGTGCATACTTATGATGACTGTATCACCTATCTAGTGTTTTTCCCATTCTGCACTGCAGCTGGAACCTTTTCACTGCGGTTTTCTCACTGCCTCTGCAAAYACGCTATGAACTACTTTAATATCCTCTGCTTTCTGTTGCTCTTTAGTTATCCCTTTGCTTCTCTGCGATGCGGCTTTCTCTGCCATAGCAGTGCACTGATGCTTCACTTCAGCTCACTGACCACAAGGCCCTCCTGGTCCTCTCTTACAAACCTGCTTCCTAGGCAGCCAGTACCTGTGAGGTTAAAATGGGTGAGGTTCCTGTCAGCCCATGTCTGTGGCTTGCTAAGTCCCTCTGAAAAGCAACACTGCCTGCCCACGTACAGACCACTCTCCCCAACTTGCCAAGAACACACTCTGTTCTCTCACCCACTTTATCAGGTATTTTATAGCTGACCCTGCAGCAGAACATCCTGTATTCACTGATAATAAATATCAGATTTTCTGCTCTTATGTTTTATTTCCACTTGAGGTCTACTTAAATAAAAGGACAGTAAGCAGAGACTATCAAAACAGAAATACGACATCCATTCCAATTTGTAAGCCAGCATTTCATTGCGCATAAAAATTACGGAAGAAATATAAAACAGAATCAACTTACTCATTCCTGAACATTCTCTGTCTCCRTCCCACACATTAGAAACAGCATGCCCCGTCAACAGAAGATTAATCAAGCTTTGGCTGTGTAATACAAAGAAATGTAATTAGACAGCACTATGAAAAGGGACATATAAATTATATTTGGAAAGTGATTATTTCTAACTAAATGAAAAGAAAAATGTATCACCTAAGGAGCTAAGCAGACATTTTCTACTTTTGTTATTTAAAATTAAAGCATATATGCAGTTTGGCCACACTAATATGATATTTACTCTCTCAACCAGCAATTTTACATAAGAATTAAGGCCTGCATTTGAGAACTTTCTCCAAAAATTCAACTTTGAAAGAAACATTTTCTCAGAACCACTGAAACAAAAAATGGAAAAAGTGTGTAAACAGGAGGCTATATGAAGTGTTGCTTTTAACTATTACAAAATCACAACTGAATCCTTCCTGTAAAAAAAAAAACCCCAAAAAAAAAAAAAACTCTAAAAAAAAAAACTTAAGAAAAACCAGTACAAAACCACTAAAAAATTACCTCGTTAATGTATTTTATGTTGTAGTGCTTTGTTGTGCATTTTTTGTTGTAGTGCATTTTTTCGTGCTTACCTTCCATGACCATAAACAGGGTCTATCAAGGGTTCAGTTGCATCTTCAATTTCATTTTTAATGTTTTCTATTCCCTGGGAAAAAAATACAGGTATGAAGAGCAACATCTGTAACAYCAGACTGCAATCATCAAAGATCACAGAACAGATGGAGTTGGAAGGTACCTCTGGAGCTCATCTTAGTRCAATCTCCCTATCCCTGCTCAAGTAGGGTCACCTACAGCACATCACCCAGGACTGCATTCAAACTATCTCCAAGGAAGGGGACTCTACAACCTCTCTAGGCAACCTGTTCAGTGCTCTGTCATCCTCGCAGTGAAGTTTTTCTTAGGTTCCGATAGAACTTCCTGTGTTTCAGTTCAGTCATCACATCCTGGACACCATCAGCTTCTTCACCCCCTCCCTTCAGGAGCTTATAAACATTGGTAAGGTTCCTTCTCAATCTTCTCCGGGCTGAACAGGCCCAGCTCTCAGCTTTTTCTCATGTGGGAGATGCTCAGTCCCTTCAACAACTTAGCGTCCTTTGACTGGACTCGCTCTAGTAACTCTATTGTAGTCTCTCTCATATTAGGTAGCCCAGAACTGTCCTCTAGAACACTGTCCTCTAGATGCACCCTCTCCAGAGTTGAGTAACCAGGAGGAGGATGACCACTCTCAAATTGCTGGCAATGCTGTTCCTAATGCAGTCCAGGATATTGCTGGCCTCATAACTAGCTATGGTCAGCTCACTGTCCAGCACAACTGCCCAGGTCCTCCTCCACAGAGCTCCTTTCCAGCAGGTCAGCCCTCACAGCCTGTTCTGGTACATGGAGTTAGTCTCACCCAGGTGCAGGACACTGCACTACTTTTCACTGAACTTCATGAGGTTCCTCTCTGCCCATSTCTCCAGCCCATGGAGATCCCTTTGAATGGCAGCACAGCCATCTCACATATCAGCCACTCCTCACAGCTTTGTATCATTARCAAGCTTGGTGCATTGGTGCACTCCATCCCTTCAGCCAGGTCACCGATGTGTGGAACAACRCTGGACCCAGTACTTACTCCTGCAATATACTGATAACTACACCCTATTAGAGGCAGATGTTTTTAGGCAAGGAATTGAGACTTAAACACACTTTTTGTCTTGATAGTAGGTGATCAGAATATGTTGGGCAGTGTTACAAAATTTGTACTTCTTCCAGATAGGGGGAAAAAAACAAGACTGAGCTTTTCAAGGTTTTGTCCTAGAAATCTATTACACCACAAATATACCATTGCACCCATGAATCTAGTTTTGGCTCTTTCTATAACTTTAATGTTTACCTTCTACAAAAAAAGGTAACATGATCAAAATCTCTCTTGAAACAAACCAAAAAAAGCCCAAACCTTTGTTAGTATCACAGAATATAGGAATAGCAATACTCCAAATCTGTTTGTCCACACGGAGTATTGATCCCAAACTGCATCCTTCAGTTCAGGGAAGTTTGTGAATGCTCGTTTGCTAAAGAAAAGAAAACAAAACAAAAGTGAATGTATTTAGAAGCAGCATCAGAACAGCAAAAGCAAAGCACAAATGAGAAATATTAAGACTTAACTTTGGACTGTCAAAGGAAAATCAGAGCTAAAATGGGGTATACATAAAACCACAGCAGCTATTCTGTGGTTAACGTTACTGCCACAGAGTCATTAGCGTCTATCCATGAAAAGATAGTAAATATTTCTGGAGCAATGTGMAAAAATGGCCATAGTTTTCATATGCAAACTAATCCCAGTCGCACACACTTGCAATAGAGCTGCATGGCTTGAACAAAGAGTTCTGGAAAATACTATTAATAATGAAGTTGTGAACAGACTGTATGTCAGCGGAATCTTGTTTGTGGTATGTACTGTTCTGGCAGACATCCTGTCCATGAACAGTGGAGATAACAGTGTTATCTTTCGTGATGACATCTCATGTTCATCAGACACTACCCTATTCAGCAGACAGACCACTTTTTGAAACACAACTTTTGAGGGTATTTGTTCAGCCTTCGGAAGAAATCCAGAAAGAATTTGATCATTCAATTCTAGCTTTGGAGAAAGTAAACTGTTCAAAACCACCAGTTGTAAATAAACATCTGGGAAAATATCTGGTTGTGAAATGTTATTACTGAGTGTCTTATAAGGTAATGCTGGTGGATTGTAAGTTTAAAAATAAAAAAGTAAATAATAAAAAACAGAGGGAAGGAAAAGATCCATGAGATTCCAGAGAAGTGATGCATTTACTTGGGATATTCGGAGCTAAATACTGCTTTTCAGAAGACAAACATTAGTGTGTACCGAGTTAAGCCAAGAATGTGATCTGATTTGAATTATCTTGCATCAACTTAAGTGTATATATTCTTTTTCTATTTTTTGCCTGCATTTAGTAAAATTTAGTAAAAGGAGGGGGAGGTGCAGTTCAGTATTTGGCTAGGTAAAGTTGCAGAAATTATAGTCTTTTTCTCTCATTCTTCTTTTCTCATATGAAAATAAAGAGCAGAACAAATAGATGACAACAAACAAGAATTATTTCACTTTTAATTACCAACTTTTCCTATTTCCCATTTTCCAAATATTTTTGAAGTTCCTTTGTTTTTTTCTCCATCATTTAGTTTTATGAAAATTAAACTATTTATTGGGAAAATAAATCACAATTACAATTAAAGCCATTTGAATCATGAACTTTGCATTTACACCACAAAACCAACAGTGCTTAAGCTGCATAAGATCAAAATATGTCATGTCCTCTATTGTCTCCATTCAGAATTAAGAAATCTCAACTGTCTCAAATCAAGAAAAAATGTAGAGACCAACTTTTTATTTATTTATTTACTTTCTCTCCAGCATATATCATGCAAGTATTTCAGTTAGAATCACTGTTTTAGAAGACCACACAAAAATTTGAAGATTAACAACATGAACTTAGATATTCATCTTAATTAGTTGCATTCACATATTTGAATGAGTTATCTAGGCAATTTCCCACATTATATGGCTCTACTTTAATTCTAATTTTATGCCTAAAATTATACCCCATTTTATATTGTAAAATGCAAACAAACAAAAAAAAGTAATTCCAAGCTTAATCTGGTGAGAAACAATTGAAATAGCGCCTTGACATATCCCTTTCTGGGGCTGTGAATATTAGTGTAATTTCAAAATATTGTATTTTAAATGTTCCAACGTGTTACTTACTGAATTAATGCATGAAATCGCTCAAAGCCAAGCTCTTCGACAGCCAAGGCAGCTATACACAAGAGACACTTTTCAGCACTACACATGGCAAAAAATGACACAAGATACACACAGCAAGCTAGTATATTTTCAAGCTTAGTTATATTTTTAACCTTGCTTTGACTTTTTTTTTAACTGACTAGTATAAACTCATTTCCTAAAACATTAAGAGTCCGTGACACAAATCTTTGACTACACCTCTATTTGGAAATTACTCTAAGAGCACTAAGTCACTGGAGTAGTTAGCCTTGAAAATATGTCAAAAGATGCCACTGTGGGTTTTTTTTTTTTTTTGATTGTAGTAAAGTCAAGCATAAGCATACTATCCACATAATTTTGCAGGTTAACAAGGAGTATAATTTACTACTGAAAAGCAGGCATGATTATCTGGACCATTTTAGAGCTGTATCAATGTAGGAAAGCTGTATTTTTTCTTCAAATATATATCTGCATTATGGAAACCCTTTTTGCTTTTCCCTTTTAATACTTATTTATTAGACACAATTAGAATTATTCCATAGTGTTACATACGCTAATTTTAAATAAGATTTTCATTGTTTTCAATTTATAATGGATAAATGGCCTTTCAAATATAAGYGTCACTTCAAGAAAGAAAAAAATACAGCATCTAGTGCCTTCCCAGGTTCAGCAAAGGCTTTATATCTTTGTTCCTCTCATAACATTTCCAAACAAGGGAGATTAATTGAATTCTAAAAATCCAAGGTTTCTTTTACAAACAGGAAGCTATGCTTGAAAATTTTATTACTACATAATTCTTAGAGACATTGAAATATTAAGAATTATAGCAGTTTTTAATGTCATCTATGTCTCTAATGATTTCTTCTTACTTTTGAGAAAGGCCACTTAGGGTCAAATAACTGGTAGTGTCAAAGACCAAATAATGTCTGAAGATGAGGACTCTGAAATTGACCACATAGTTCAGGTTGAATGCCTGAAACACTTATTAGATTGTTGATCAATTCTCCCCAGGAATACTCCTTGTTGGAGCTTTTATGCCCTTTCTAACTGTATGTCAAGAGGTGCATTTGATTTGCTTACATGTAAATACAACTGAATTTCTCTCCAGCAACAGAATGACATTTTAAATTTATTTCTCCTGTAGAAATAAGGAGGCATTTGTGTTAAGAGTGATTTTGTCTTTAAAAAAATCAGAAATTGCTAAAGTCAGGTTTTCAAGACTAAAATTATAAATTTGTGGGTTTTCTAACATTTTTGAAAAATCCAGAACAGAACACAAATCTACACCG
>PTEX01000053.1:846479-1001837 GCA_003342815.1 Eudromia elegans | reverse complement strand
GGAGAGGGAGAGGGAGAGGGAGAGGGAGAGGGAGAGGGAGAGGGAGAGGGAGAGGCAAAAGAAAGAAAAACAAACAAAAAGCCCACAAAACTCTCAGAATATAGGGGTTTTGTATGCAAAAAGTTAGAGGGAATAAATGATATACAGCAATCTTTGAACCTGAGACCTTGCACTATTTCAGCCAACTGCATGGTCAGCAACAATTTATTGGTATACACCACAAAAGCAGATGAAATAAATGCAACAAAATTCAGTAAGTGTGCTCAAATCCACCTTTTGTTCACACAGCTGGATTACAGTCAGTTTTGTTCTGTTACTGCAGAACTGAGTGAAATGGTAAGAACACTAGTGTTTAGAACAGACAACAAAGGGAAGGTAGAAAAAATCCTAAAGAAAAGTGTAGATAGACAGACCCCAATCAAGGTTAATGGAGACAATATCTTATGGAAAGGAAAGAAAGAGCAGAAGTAGAGTATAAGCTGTAAAAGAAAAACAGTTAGAATATAATTTTAAAGAATTTCTCTTGTGTCTAATCATATTTCATGCACATTCCCATATTCAACTCCCAAACAGCCTACCACATGGCAGCGGATCTGTAATACTCCCTCCTCACTGATCTCTGAACTCTTGCAAACCATGATCATGCTCCTTTTATTGATTACAGCAACTAAACCAGAAATAGCTTTTTGTTTCACTATTAGCGACAAAATTTGGCGTCACCAATATAATCTTATCTATACCTGTGTCTCAAACTCAACCAGTAGGAAACTAAATTAATTTCTGTAGTTAATAGCAGGACACACACACACACACACAACTTAAAACAGAAAGCATATTACATTATATAAGGCAACAATAAATACTGTTTGAACTACAGTGCATATACAGAGATATGTTCCATGCCTAGCAATGAAAGGAGAAAGTGAACAACTAAGAAGTTSAGGATAGTTCATGACAGAAGATGATTGTTCATAGTAAACACATCATGTTCCTCCCAGGCACATTTCAGTGCATAAAGTAAAAGGTCAGGCAGAACAAGTAGACTTACAGAAATATGAAAAATATAGATATGTAATAGTATGGATTATTTTAGTCGGTGTCAGAAATGACAGTAATAATGGAACTTTTTGAGTCMAAAGAAAAGACTTTCTGCTGGACATATTTGATACAGTTAAAACTCCTTAAAGCAAGGCAATATATTAACAGGACAGTAAAAGCCTTTTTGGCTCATATTACGACGTTTTCTTTGAGAGGGAAAAAACTTCATAGACAACTTGAAAATCCACTGAAAATCATAACTTTAAAGTCATTACTGCTTCATTACTATCATCTTTGAAAGAAAGAACAGATTTTTTTTTTAGCAGAAAAAGAGATGCAACCTCTGTTTAGTACTATTTCTAGGTTAAAAAATAATTAACTCTTAGTAGGTGACCTGCTTTTTTGATTAAGTTACATTCTAATTATGCGACCAGTCTAAAGCACCCGCAGCAATTCACAGAAGCAAGTAAAGATGACTTTTACACAAAGAGCTCCAGCATTACTTACTGCAAAAGCTCACAGCTCATACACAAACCTACTTGTACAATTGCTAGTTTGAAGTTATGCCACAAATTGCAAATTAACACATACATTCCATTCARACATGGCACATTTAAAAGCATGTTCTCGTGTAAAGAGTTTTTCATACTTCTGAAGGTGCACAAAAAACAGAAGAAAAAATTATCTTTTAAYACTTAAGATATCTCCCATTAAAAAGATTAAAAGCCATGCATCTCAGTGATCATATGCACACAGAGTAAATATTTTCCTTGTCACTGACCCCGCAGTGGTTCCGTAGCACAGATGCCTTATCTCAGTGCAACACATGATATTTACTAGGTCCTTGATGCCAATTACTTATGAAAGAACAAACACGTTTGCAAGAAGCAGGTAATAAAAAAATTCTAACCTACAAAAAAAATATTATTTTATCAAAAGATGATTTGGTCAAGCTGTATTGGAACAGCTATAGGTACTTATAGCGAGATCCAGAGTAACATAGATCAGATGCTTTGCAGAATTTCTTATAAAGACTGAAATAAAGCAGCCACATGTAACAATTTCAAATATTCCTCTAGTGTTAGGAAGCACATAGATATTTCCAAACTGCAGAAATTTCACATCTTAATAAATTATAAAATCAAATTGAAAAAATTAGGCAAATTGCTCAGACTCAAGGGAAACACGCAGGACTCCAGTGAAACCACATTCCTTTCTACAAAAAAGATCAATGCCTCATTTTATAGCAGAAAAAAGGGCCTTTCTATTCTCAACGGAATCACAAAGGCAAAAATCTAACCTATATAATAATAAAAAGCTGTAGGCCCTCAAAACAACTCCACAGAACAAGAGGTAAATTAAAACAGAAATACATCTTACAGGGTTGTTCCTCTTGACGACTAGATTCTGCAGGACTTTCAGAAATACTAGCAGTTTCTTCAGTTGTTTTTCCTCTTATCCATGTCGCCAGAGAGTATGACTCAGAATTATCAGAGCAAGCCATTTCCAAAATATCACATAGTGTATGACAGAGAAGGTTCTTCTGCTCTTCTTCTGAAAGATCAGAGACCTAYGTGAATTGAATTGCTACTAATAAGTTTCTTATATATGTCTTTAGTAGCTAATATATAATTAGATTACTGCTTTCTAAATAATTAATAATATAAAAATTGCTAAACTGAAATAATGTTAATTGCTGTGCTGGACCAGAAAATTATAAAATTGTCTTCACAGAAGTGTTTTAATTTGATTTTTAATCCAGCCCTTATACTAATATAACGGTTTCCAATTAATCTAATATACAAGCACACAAACACTGCAGATTGCCACTGATCTCAAAAATGAGAATTTCAGCAATATACATACTGTCCTCTAATGATATAGCAGTATATTTAAATAAAAAGCAAGCATATGATCATCTAAATTCTTTGCATTATGACTTGCCTTACATATTATAAAAAAAAAAGATTAAAAAAAGAAAAAAAAAGTGGTCACAGTACCTGGACAGTCTCTCCAAGTAGACTTCTCACTGGTAAAAAGCCTCTTCAAAAGGAATGCCTTCAAAATCAAAGTATCAAATAATTGTTAAAATGCAAAACATATTAAGTTCAAACCTCAGGTATGTCTCAAATCCACACAGGGAGAATATCTGTATAAACTGTTCCAGACTCACGGGACTGCAGCACCAGAGGGAGAAATATTTTGCTGCATTCAACTGGAGGAGACAACTCAGTCACCCAYAGATCATCTAAAAGCTCTCTAGTGGTTAAAGAGCTCACCCACTTGAACCATTCTAAGCCCTAACTTGAAGAAACTTATACATTTCCCAATCCTTGTCCCATTTTTTCCTCAAATCTCATGTTATAATTCAAGTATCTATAACTGGCAAATTCTAGATTACAAAGGAACAAACGAAAGGACGGGGCTGGCCTCTTCTCAGTGGTGGCCTGAAATAGGACTAGAGGAAATGGCCGCAAATTGACGCACTAAAAGTTCCACAGGAAACTGTGAAAGAACTTCTTAACAGTGAGGGTGACAGAGCCCTGGAATAGGCTGCCCAGAGAGGTGGTGGAGTCTCCTTCTCTGGAGATCTTCCAAATCCGCTTGGACATCACTCTGTGCCWCATGCTCTAGGRGACCCTGCGTGTGCAGGGGGGTTGGACTAGATGACCTCTAGAGGTCCCTTCCAACCTTAAGCATTCTATAATTCTATGAAAGCAGTAGCTTCAGTGACAACAGCAGCTACAGGAGGCAGGTTCTTGCTTTCTAAAGTCTACAGTATATGCTGTTTCAAATATCTGCAGCACTTTAAATAGATGCCGAATTTTCACTTCTTCACTGACAGACCCAGTCACCTACCTAGTTCTCGCACCACAGTTTTTCCATAACTCACAGCAACAATCAGCACTGCAAGATCTATGTTTGATTGCGTCCTTTTCCCCTAGCTGAAACTCAGTTAACTTTTAAATTTGCTTTAGTTTATTTCAAGGATTTAAATTATATACAAATAAACTGRCATAAACACCATCTATGAAACATTTGATTTGGTAAAGGTTCAACTTCTCAACTTCTCAAGGAGCTGGATGATCTGATTTCTCTCTCCAGCACTTCCCCAAAATAAAAAGCCTGCAATTGTCACATCCCAGACCAGATGTGCTGGTCATAAAATCAGAGACAAAGAATTAAGCCATGTCAGAGAATGTAAGCCATAAAATACAAAAGTCCTACTCATAACTTAAACAGGGGATGCCCCTTCCTCTGGAACAAGTCCTTCCATGTCATCAGCACTGCGGTTTCTCATGGGCTGCATGTGGACACTGCTAAGCATCACAGCACCTGAAATGCAAGCAACCCTGTGACAGCAGTTGCCTGACAGGAGTACTTCTCATTCCACCATCAGATTCACACTAATGGGAGATTTAACAACACAAAACCCCTGTCAGGGTACAAGGCCTCTGCACAGATCTAGGCACACCTGCACAGTTTTGCACGCCTGCCTGTGTGCAAAAGGAAGCAAGAGCAGGTTACCAGAAAAAAACTAACCTGGCCCATGGCTCAAGTGTCTGCCTGTCCCTACATGATATTCCAAATACAATACAAGAGTAACTCCAACTTAAATTGTTTCCCGGAGCAGGTTCAACCCACAGATTTTAGCTCCAAACCAGAGGCGGAGTTGTCCCAGATACAGTATTTCAAGAGGTATGCACATAGGCCAAAAGATACAATTATTCTGTTCAATTGTGTTGCTAACTAGGATGGGAACACTTCCCCTCTTCTTAGACAATAAATCTAGACAGGTTTGAAACTAAATTACTTCAGATATTTTTAACGTAATTAGCTTTATTTTTTTTGACACAGATATTACCCTTTAAGGAAAAGGGAATTTGAGGGATGAAAAAAGATGCGGCTTTCCCTTTCACAACAATTTCATTTATACTTAATCCTCCGCTGCTCTCCTTTACTGTACATTGCCCACTTTAAAGTTGCCTCTTCTTGGGTCAACCTGCTGCACTTCCTCAAACAAGATGATTTCTGATGATTTATGCTCAAAATCAGCTCATTTCTGCTTTCTCTTGTACTCAAACTTTTGTCCTCTCCACGCTACAGTTACAAAATAGGATAAAATTATCTGCAATAATTTTTATACTGAGAAGAAAGATGACATTTTGCACTTATAAATTTTGAGTTATTCCTGCAATAAATATATCTTACCTGTACAGGTGCAATCACTGCACAAGGGCCACCTTCAAATTGCTCTAATGCAGTCGATTCAGATTCACTAAAGACAAATCCTGGCAAACGAAAACAGCCCATGTTTAGTAAACGATATAAAACCACCATGCTTTTATGCACTTTCTTCCTTAACAGAAATGATATCTGCTTTATTCATCTTTAAAGATTATCAATTTTTCTAGTTTTTTTTTTTCTCATCATGCAACAGAATCTGCATCTAAAGTACCTAAAAATCTAAAGAATCTAAAGTATCTGAAAAGAGAGTCATGGATATGGGTGAGAGCAAAAAAAAGAATTATTTATTTCAGCAGAGTAATTACAACCACAGAGGGTCAGCAGCTAGGAACTTAAAGAAGCAAAAGGATTATTAAGATTTCTAAAAGTAGACTCAGTAGAGTAATTGCAGTTGGATGCTGAAGTCATAATATGGATTTTTATCTCTTACAAACAGTTTTTAATTGATTTCCAATTGATAATATTTGTTCTGTATCATACAAAAAAAAAAATTGGCACTTCACTGAATATAACTAAGGCATTTCTATACCCTATTAAGGGCACAGTACACCTCCCATTGATCTCATTTTTGGCCATCAATGCTTCCTATTAAGCCTGAAACATGCTGACTAACAATAACATATTTTTCTTTTGTTGCCTTTTTTTTTTTCCTTCCTTCAGAAGGTACACCATACTTACTGATATATAAGACTGCCTTCCCTCAACTCCATCTTTAAGAGATTCCTTGCCTCCCCTTCCAGATTTATCKTAGACACACATACTACAGAAAATGCTGGAACCGTAACCACCAATGGTTTCCCTTTGCCCTTAAAGACTTCCTTTTTAAGATATGTAGAATCCTAGTTTACCTTTCACTTCGATAAAAGCATGCACATGCACAAACATTTTGATGAAGCTGATTCTAGTTCGAGGTACTCTAACAACCATGCAACAGAAGCCAGCAACTGACAAGGGCAAGCAAGTGGGAACAAGGAGAAAGACTGGGAAACAAACACTTATCTTCATACTATGCCAATCTTGGTAGAAAGCTATTTAGTGCTTTTCTCCTACCATTTCCCCCTTCCCTATTCCATCTCATCACTATTCAGCAATATCAGATGAGTCTCTAATTCATAGATATGGTTTTGAACAGGGGAAATGCATCCCACAGCACACCTCCCCATCACTGCATGACAGGTATACCACACTAAGCAGCATGAGAGGACTACCACACACTTCTGTAGGCTGCATTTCTGCAGAGAAATGACAGTCATTCAACAACAGTGTGGAAAATAATGCAAAATGGATCAATGTAGTCACAGTTCTTAAATATTGGGCTTTCCCCTCTATCTCCCAGTAAGGCTCCTGGGCTTTCTGAACAACAAACATACATTTGCAATGGCCTATTTCATGTCCAAGACTCAGATGTTCATAATGCCTATTTACCTTGATCCCGCAACCAGCTATTTAGCAGCGAAGCTTCATTAATCCACATTATAGCCAACGTTTACACTAGTRCCAATTCATTCACCTGTGCACATGCCCTATTAAGAAGTATCACTAGTCATTTAAAYTGTCTTAATTAGTTGTGCAGGTTTATGCATATTAGAAGCCAAGTTTTCCCCTAACTTGAAGCATTAATTCATGCATCTTTACACACTGCAACAGTACTGCTTTTAGTTGTTTTAATGATTTTACACTACAGTAAAATGACATACTTGGTTGTGGCACCATTTAACCACACTTTAAAAATAGAGTGGATTTATTTCACATTCTTCGGCATTATGATAGAGAGCATGAACTGTCTCTGTTTACTACTGCATTGTTTCGAACTGCTTCCTAAAAATAAAGAAAAACCATGTGTGATCTACAGTGAGAATACATATTTGGGATAGGCAATATCAAAATTAGTATTACACAGAATTTGCTAGAATATAGTTATGGGTGGCGGCGGGGAGGGAATATATACAATGCCTACAGCAATACTTCATTTATTTTCAGCAGAAAGCTGTTTTATGCTTAATGTCAAGATTCCAAAAGCTGTTTAGCATATAATAGATTTCAGGATTTTGGTCTTGTTTTCTTTTTCTAGAATTTCTACAGAACTACACAGTCAGCTCAGGCAGTATTTCAGAAAGCAGCAATATAAACCTTGCTGGTGCAAGGCAACTTCAACCTCCACTTCTGTTGTTTTACTTTTTCCTTGGTCTCCACAATCACCCTGTTGTGCATACTCTCAAAGATCAATCAAGCCAATACCCTCCCCTTGCATATGAATTCATATGAATTTCTCTCCTTTAATCTTTCAACTAGGATTATATTATGCTTGATCCTGCCTAGTTTCTAGTTATTCTCAGTCTTAACATCTCATATCTATTACACATCTCCCTTCACTCTTAAGATGAAACTTCAATAGCAAAATGTATGTAACACAGCTGAACATGCTTTTCCCTGTCTGCCCTTTATCTGTACGCAGCATCATCATCACTTATCCATAAGAGACATAAAATAACATTATCATCATTCACCTTCCTCCTCACTTTAACACTATTAATTGTTTCATTGACTCTGTTTCTCAGGGAGCTTAAGTAGATCTTCCTGTTGACAATTAAAGTGCCTCCAGCATTTTCATCAACAGTCCCTGTTACTTCCAATCTGCCTTTATATCCTTTGCCTACCATCAGTCATATGAAAAAAAAGTTTTATTCTTATTTCCTAGAATTTAACATTCATAAAGACTCATGTTTCTTTACTTGCAACATCTAAATCTTAATTTTATTACATACAGGTTATTGACGCAAGTATATGACTTCACAATCTACTCTTTTCTTTCATCTTATACTCCACATCATGGAGTATTGCTACAAAATTCACCTCTTTTTCTACTTTGTTCATCTTCATTCTTCTCTACATCTTTTTCTTATTTGCCTGTTTCTAAAGAAAAATCATGTACCACCATCCAAAACATTCTAGACATCAGTGTCACTTACATTTTACAAACTACACTGCATACTTTCAATCTTTTTGCTCCACACAAGCATCAGGTCTAGCCACTCCGCTTGCCTCTGCTCTTTGAACAGGTTTGACTTCAGCCACATTAGAAAAACAATACGATCCATCTGTGACAGTCAGCCACAAAGATGTAGTGCTGTTTTTCACCCTCTCTACACTTGGTCAGCATTTTCTCTTAGTATGCAATTGTTTTCCACTCTTTTTTGAGGTGGAATGCAAAAACGGATGGAACTACTACAATTTTTATTTATACTTTTTATTTTACCATTATTACCAAACTTTAACGTATCTAGATAACAACATGTCATCCCTTCTCTACAGCTGTGTGTAAAATGACAGATGCATTTTACATGGGGCTTTGGGTTATCAAAGTGTAGTTTTGAAGCAAATAGAATTTTGTAATTTTCTGTGAGAGGATAAAAAAAATTTGATACACAAATGGGAAAAAGGGGTTTACTACAGTAACACCACAATAAAATTCTACTTAATGGGTTGTGAATAATGTGACAGAAGGTCCTGGAAGGGTCTGAGTAACAAAAGTAACAAATTACCCTGGTAGGTTACCAAAGAGTCAAGTACCAAGAGTTAGGTTACCAAGAGCCAAGTCAAGCTGCTAGAAAAACAAGGTGAGATTCCAAACTATCTGCCCTTCTTCATATTTTCTGTCAAACAAACTAAACAAAAATTCTGCCAAACATGAATTTTGACAAATCTGTATTCTGATAAGTGTTCTCGATATGAGAACTCCAAGAGCTTTCATTTTCTTGAAAGCTGTCAGCCACAATCAGAGAGRACAGACTCATTAGTACCATATCCTTTCCTCAGGTCACAACAATGTCCTTACTTTCTTGGAACCAAGCAGCAAAGGAACAAATGAGAATTTGAGATATTTCAAATTCTTTACGCTCAGTGTCTATTCTGGCAACATAAATGAACCAGCCCATTCCTCAAAAAATCTCTTTTTTCCACTCACTTAGCAACATAATTTATATGCTCACACACCATTTTGAACAGTGCGTAGTATCTTGCAGAGCAATCAGTGTCTTCTTTCTGTTAAATAGTGTTGAAAGGGTTGTTTCTGACATGCAATGAATGAGACAGTCTCTTACATAAGTAAGTTTTTCCTCCAATGCCTAATGTTTCATTCTGCAAGCTGCTTGSTTGCTCCAGTCCCTCCGGTCAACTGCAAAATGCAATTCACATCCCCGGATGGAGAAATTGCTAATAATGCAAATTATACTGGGCAACTGTGAAGTCAGAGAAAGTCCCGGTTCATGACTTTTCTAGAAGCTTTGGTTTCAGTTTGATTTGGACTTTAATCAAGTGAATGAAGTTTCCTGTGAACCAAGAACCCTGTCATTCAGTCAGCTTTAATCTCTTGCCAAAGTACGACCATCAGAAGATCCTTTCACATCTCAATTATAACAGCTCTGGCTCTTCTCCAGACAATTACTTCACAAGGAGTTTTGCATTCTACAAAATGAGTTCATTATTTTTATGATATGATTGTGCATTACAGAAGCATGTGAAATAATCACTTAAGCTCTCTATTTAATAGAAAGGGGTTCAACTGCCCCCAGCGTTACCTTATCAATACAGCAAGATGTGGTTATTTTGCCTATAAACAGAAAACCAGGATCCAAAAACAAAAACACTGTTCCAATAGGGGAAAAAAAAAAGTCTGTCAGTATAAAGTTGAGAACAGAAATCCTTCTGAGAGCAGGCTGTCCTAGGCTGCTCTTCCTAGCACAACATTACTGTCTCTTTTTCAAAAATAATTATCCTCTCACATTTAATAGTAGTATTTTCTCTATAAACAAGAAAGACTACATCTGAATGAGTAAAATTTTCTATTTCAACTGAAGTTCTGAGTCAGCAGTTCTAAGTAGTTTTCTTTCTTTTTTCTTCTTTTTTTTTTTTTCTATAGGAGATCTCAATACATTTTAAACTTACATGCAAAATTCTGGCATCAGTCCTCACTTGTAACTTCAAAGTTAAGTGAAAACGAGAGGTCTTGAATGCAGCCCACAGATCATCACTTGAAAATCAACCACCTAGGTTTACCTGGATATTTTTACAGACATTGGTAGGGCAGCAGTTTTATGATGAGCTCCACCAAAAGACCTAAGTGGAGCCGACAAGGGGCAATAACTTACAGCAGACAAGCAGTAACAAGTAGATGGAGGTGGGTCAGTAGGTGGAACCATCTGTTCCTCTAGACCAGCTATTTGTGTAATCAACATCAGTCTATGCTCTGTGAATATTCTGGAAAAAAAAAAAAATCTTTTCTTCCTGATTAACTCTGCTCTAAGTAGTGTGGGATTCCAAGAGGCAGAAAGCATAGAGAAATACAAATACTCTAAGCCGTCATTAGCAAAATATCAAAAACTACTATTTCTCTCCAACTACCCAAACCAAATAAAGGTTATGAAATTAAACTTGGAGCAACTTTTCAAATTGCTACTTCTGTTTAAGACTTGAAGAATGACATTTATATTGCTTTCCCTCAAAATGTTTGCTTATCTAGCAACAATATTTTTTCCTAGAAACCTTGACTTGATAATTTCCTAACAGTATTACAACTACAGTAAGAGAAAAATGATACTATAGGATTCAGTTCTTCAACTAAGGGCGTAGTGAAGGTCAATTTGATGATGTTAAGATGACAAGAGTTTCAGGCATGTTAAAGGAGAAACCTGAAAAGAGTATGGGAAAAAGAAAAAGAAAGTTCATCCAATTTGAGACAGAAGTCAGAAAATATCTGGAAAAATAGATCACATACACTCTACAAAAGACATATACACTTGAACTGTGGCCTTAAAATTTTCACACTATGCTACAGGTTTCCTGCTGAAATTACGTATTTTGAAAAGACTCTTTCATAACTTCATTTCTGAATACAAATAATAAAACATCTTAGGAAATTCTGAAAGGATGTCACATTTGAACTCAGACCTGCCAGACACTCACAATTGTGCTGCATGCCTGCGGGTAGAGCTCAAGAATGGTTTTATGAATGGAATCTGTCACTTGGATTAAAGAAGAAAAACAATCCTAACATAGGTATTTTCTTTATGCTTCAGGCATCTGCCTAAATCCTCTCCACATAACTGTATCTATGCCAGGAAACGCTGATGGCCAGACCAGGTCTTTCTCATACATTCCTGCAAGTCCACTTTTAGGACTTTGATGTACTAGGATCAAACTGCACCTTCTGATGCAATCACATAAAAAGATTTTTCTTATATATCAGCTTTGCAGTCATGCCTTTATGAAGTTAGCAATCAAAATAATATATTTACCAATGGGGCAGCTGGGGGAATTGCTTTTAATTTTTGAGTTGGCACTTTATCTTCAAACAGCATAGCTACATAGCCAGGTGAGTTCTGTCAGCCAGCACCAATCAGTTTATCTTCACTTTTGACCAGGTAAATATAGCCTGATAGAAAGTTTGGTGTGTGACGACAACTCAAACTACAGCTGCTATCCTTACTAGGACATGAACCAGTCTGAGTTTTGCATTCCTTTCCTGAAGGATTTCTAAATACAAATTAGTTTTCAACTTTCAAATAGTTTGAGAAAAATCAGAACAAGTCTGAATTAATACTAGTGTCTTCACAACATCTTAGAAAAAAAACAGCCTGTTTAAGTGAATGAATGTTTTGTACCTCTTTTACCCTCTGTCTACATCTCATGTGAAACCAAAGGCCATCCTTACAACTTTGAAGCTTTTGGAAATAATAAAGCTTCAGAAATAGCTTTGCAGAAGGTAGGTAACTGGGTTTACATTTTTTGACATAGGTAACTCAAGGTTGTGTGTCAGCACAATACTTTTGCCTAGTACAAGGGACAAAGAGCCTTTTATGAGTCCTGCTGCAAGACCTCCAAACACATTCAAACTCACCATCATGCATTTTTACTATGCAAAACTGATTATATTAAATACACTGTAGAGGAAGGAAACACCACACAGCAGAATTGTACAACCTTGTCTAAAGGCGGATTGGAAGTAACAGCAGTTTTTCCAAGAGCCACCAAGAATATGAGAGGTCTTTTCCATTCATCTTTCACAGTTCTGGGCATTACAGCACACTTTTCAATTAATTTTGAAGGTCTTACTATTCTGTGCATAAATAAAATGCATCTTGAAAATCAGAATGTAGGTAATTAACATTGCRACTCTAGTTCCTTCTGGATGACTTGTAAAAATATTTCTTGCACTAAAACAGAGGTCCTCTAATAAGTAAAAGAGAAATCTGAGAAAGAATATTAAATCCCAGTAAAAAACAGCAATTTAGCAGAAAAATTAATGGTTAGAGGAGCTCTGTTTAAATTTCAGAGTGGGGGGAATTTAGTAATTCATTTTATAACTATTTCTCACTGAATGATCTAATCACAGACTAACCAAGGGAAAAATATGAATATTAATGGCCTGGGCCATGTGAGAGGGGAGAAGTTGTGCAGCTCCCAAATCAACATCATATATTGATCTCCTGCAACTACCCTATGCATTTGATGAAACTCTAAAGGCAGAGACAACATCCAACCACGCCAACTTTACCCTGAGGTCTGTACCCATTAAAAATAAAATCTATAAATTCCACTAATGTTTGTTAACCATCTCCAAGAGATTAGGGTTTGTTTATTATCATCTTCATAAACTGTTATTAGAATCCTTCAAAGCTCAGTTAACGAGAAGGCTATTAATCCTTTCTTTCAGCCAGGACAGGAAGGCAGAATGACTGCTTACCTAACATTTTTATTTGCAAGCCTCTGCATGAAGCATTGCAATTGTAGTTTTGAAATAGCACCAGGAAGTCTCTGCCAAGCAGGAGTCATATGCTATGACTTTATTCTTGCCTAATCCTCAAGACAGCATGCACCTGCTTCAATTGCTAAAGAACAACTGCGAATTAAACTCGTTCAAAAACCCTACAGGTGGCTCCCCGAGACTCGTCCCCACACGTGAGAAGACGACGTGTCATTGCCAAGCTCCGGGCGAACAAGAATAATGGTTCATTCTCGCTTAAACCGACAACGCAATCCGCCCGGRACGCTCGAGACGCGTTTCCTCCTTCACGCCTTCGGCTCCCCGCGGAGATGCGCGAGGGACGGCGCGCGCCGTGCGGGGGCCACGCGYGTGTAACAAGTGAATCTGCTGCATCATTTCAGCCCTGGGCCGCGGGCCGGCGCGCCGAGAAAAACGGCCGCGAGGAGCCGCATCCCTCGCGCAGAGACGTTGCCTGCCCCGCGAAACCGCGCACAGACACCCAGACAAACACGCGAACGGATGAGACACCAAGGGCACCAAAGAAGGGGGCGCGGATCGGGAGGGCGGCGCGGTCGGTGCGTTGCGAACGGGCCCGGCGGGCGCCCCCGCCCGCAGGTACCTTGCGCCCAGCGGCAGAAGATGGTGTCGGCGAGCCCGCGGGGCCCGGCCTTCCTGCCCCACACGAGCTGCACGAGCTCCTGGCCCGCCTCCGACATGGCGCCCGAGCGGCGGCAGCCCCAGGCCGGGCGGGCGCGCAAGGCGGCGGCGGCGGCTCCGCGCAGGGGCGGCGCCGCGCGGGGGGGCGGGTGGAGGAGGAGGGGCGGAGCGCGCGGCCACCGCGAGGACTGCGCAGGCGCCGCCCTTCCGCACCGCCTCCCCCATCAGGCGCCTCGGCTTCCGCTTGGCGGCCGCTAGGCGGCCGTTAACGGTCRCGTCGTGGTGCTCGCTGTGCCGGCAGCTCGTGTTGCGCCTTTCTAATAATTTTTTTTTTCCTGAAGTGCAGTCTGAAGCAGAWTTGGTCAGTTTAACGACTCCCAGTCTTGAGTGTTAGCCTGGAAGTATCAAGAGGTTCCACGACTTCAAAAAATCATACCGTTAGAATGGCGTGGTTAAGTGGGAGCAGCRTTAGATGTACAACCTATGAGCTCCAGAAGGCCCAGATTTGGGAGATAAACTTAACCTGGGTTTATCAATTTACTAATGAATTACTAAGTTATTGCTAGGAATTTTAGAAATTAAGCTTAGAAATTAAAAACTAGGAATTTTAATAAAAGGTGTGTTGCCATTCGAGCAGAAATTCTTCTAGGGAGGTTTAGTGGCCTGCGTTTTGCATGAGGTAGGTGTGGGCTTTATTAAAACTCTTCAAAAGGGTAATAACTACCAAAACCAAAAATGAGGGTGTGCCCACCCTAAGCAGCATCTGTGCCTAYGTGCAGGTTGCCTGGGGAGCACTGCAGTGAGTCACCTTGGGGCGCCTCATGGGGAGCACAGATCAAACTGGACTTGTGGGTGACACCATGCCTCCCTACTTGGTGTTCATCATGTAGCTAGTTGGACTCCTACGGGCTCTGAACATCAACACAGAGTGTTACCTGTGCAGTAATGTTCCAAATTAAGTATAAAAATAGTCAGTGTCTCTGTGTGTTTTGTGAGCTTTCTGCTAATGTAATGGCACAGATTGATCAGAAGATGGTGTGGTGGTGCTTCTGAATTTTTTAAGCATTTTTTAAGCATTTGAACAATTGARTATTATCTCAAAAATTACCATTTATTTCTACAAAGATTAAAAGTTGTATAAGTAATGTTTATAATGGACACATCTTGATTTTAGCGTGCAGTTTTACTAGAATTAAAGGCAACTTAAGAACAAAATCAGACTCTTCACATAGTAGCATAAAGGTCGTCATGTTCTTTAGTTCTTAGGTGTTCTGAATCAATATACTGATATCAATATACTGATGTAAAATATTTGATTTCTTGTAGTATTTTGAATTCACAGAAGGTATAACAGGCATGTAATAAAGCATTTTAAAAGCTGAAAGTAAATATAGAAATTATTAAAGTTGCTAGGCTTGTTCTAAGGAAGCAAACTTAGGTCAACGTGGAATCTGAGAGTCACTGTAATAAAAAAAAAAAAAAAGTGAAGCAAATTGAAAAACAGTGAGGGGAGCAGACACTTTAAAATATTGGATATAAAAGCACACAGTGGCCAGTGCTGCATGGAAAAATAATTATATTAATAACACTATCTGTGGGCACCAAAGGCTGTTTGCGCTGAGGGGATGGAAATAGACATGGCAATATTGGAAGATACTTCTCCAGAACTTCCTTTCTTCTGGTGTGCCCCATAACCATGTGGCGATTGTTAAAAGCAGGTTGATTAGAATAAGAACGTCAGCTGATTTCAGGAGTGCAAGTGGATATTTATACGTAATTAAGCAGAAGTTCTGTCACAGCCTTGGGAGTTTGGGAGGAACCAAAAGGGAGACTGCAGTTTGACAGACTCTGAAGAAATGTAGCAGGTTTTCTTTTCACAGTAGAGCAGAAGGCTGATGATCAGCCTTGTGCTTACACTTAAACGTCCATAGAGGAGTTAGCGKCTAATGTTCCTGCGAGGCTCCGATATCAAGTTAGCCTCCACCTGTATTTCCCGCCTCTGAAACTTCAAAAGAAAGAAACAGTCACCAGTAGTGTGATCACTAGTACTCAAACAAACACCAGTTGTCAGATTTCAGCAAAATAACGTTTTTTTTTGCATAGCAATAATAATGTGCTTTTAGGTTACTGTCCTGGCTTGTCGTGTAAAACAGATTTTGCTATTAAATATTTCACCATTTTTTGCTGCAGTGTATTACTGATATTGTTAACTGTTACTGATACTGTTATATTTGCTGTATATAATTTGAACGTGGAAATGAAAAAAACATGTCTTTAGAGTTAGGTTCTATATTGACACTGAAAGTGAAAACTAATGAGAAATATCTAGGACTTAAACCCACTTGACCCACTTTGATGATTTGGTTGGCAAGCAGCACATAGAGTTCAGCACAGACAAATACAAATTAATCAATGTGGGAACTAGGGAGAAATCTTGAGCATACATGCCAACTGGAATAGTCTGTCATGTTCTAGTTAGGAAAGACATGAGAAAATATTTTGGAAATATCGCTGAAATCATCTTCCCTCAGTAATACAAGTGGTAAAAGGCAGTTTAGTCAGTTATAGCAAGTTGTATTGAGTACAAATGAGGTGAGACTGAATGTCATCAGTTAGGACTTGATCTCTCAGTGATCACCCTTTTTAAGTTTTGTTAAGTTTTGTGCATTTAGAAATTAGCATTTGCACAYTTATACAGAAGAATCTGGGTAGGAAACCGTGTCTTTGTGAACTTACATAGATAGATAGACTGCAATCAGAAGAAATCCAAAAAACAAAAGAGTAAGAGAAAAGCAGGGGTCCGGAAATCTCTTGAAATTAGGAATGTACAAGGTCTTACCTTTTTTTTTCAGTTTGTTAACTTTGCACACTAATGGGGAAATTTAAAAGCTCCATCAGGTCTAATGTGCAGGTCTGATTTCAGCAACAGAATATATCTGAATTGAAGTTGCAACTCTGAATGAGGTTTGTGAAAACACACAAGTATATCGAAATACTGTTTAAAATTCTTCCACAGTGGTATTTAAATCTAGTTTCTGTGGGCTGTTGAGATGTATAAACTGTACTAAAAAAAAGTGGTTTTTGAAGATAAATAGATGAAATAATAGACTTAAGTTCTCTGCATATGGGTCTTTATTTCCTTCAAAAATGTTTAGAGGTGTGTGAATAAAAAAAAAAAAAAATAAATCTACTTCTATACAGCATTGCTTTGACATATCCTCAGTGGTATGCACAAAATGGAGCTGTGTTTCAATTAATTTATATTAAATACAAAAGACTTTTCCCTTTTTTTTTTTTTTTTTCTCTGAGCTGCCACCGTGTGGCTGATTAGGTGGTTTAAAGTACACTGTTTAAAAAGTCTTCAAACTTTCTATTTTTTCTCATAAATAATATTCACTATTCACTTTTTTTTTTTTCTGAGTGAGATTCTGTGAACTTCTTGGGTTATGGATTATGGATTTACTGCTCTGAACTGTTGCCAGACATCAATAAGAATTGACGAATTCTTGCCTATCACCAGACAAATTTCAGTAAAATTCATCCACAGTGAGATAGTTTTCTCTTTCTWTTCTTCAAAATTGTATTATCTGGTCTGGTTGATAGGAAACACAAGTGTATTAAGAATCGAGGAAATGCTGAGCTGCTTAGTGCATATAGTGTCAGAGGGAATCACGMCAGTGCTTTCTAACTAAATTGTTCGACTTTAACGGGGAGCTATAATGGAATATTACAATTAAGTTTTCTACTATTACATTTTCTATTTACACCCTTCTTAGTGTTAATTACACTCACACACACTCACACACACCCCCCTGCCCAAAAAAATGGAAAAGCCCCGTGAAGTCTACACAGACAAAACATAAACTATTTGAAGTGCAGTGGGGCAGGAAGAGCCACTGGACCAGGCGGCAGCAGTGCTTGGTTGTGTGTCTGTTGTTTAGATACCTAATTTCCTCCTGGAAGGAGGAAGTTAGCTAAAAAAGCACTCTCTGTACCTCGAACTTTGTACATATATATAGTGCACAAGTACATATGCTCTCAGCAATGTTCCCTTTGCACACTTTTCAGAGTATAATAAACATTCCTAGTTTGCAAAATGCAGATTCCTCCCTCCTGTGCGTCAGAGGTGAGCCCTGGACAGTAGAAAGATGGGTCACAGCCTTTCTTCCCCCACGTTCTTGAGAGGCTAAGATGGTTGTGGCAGCAGCAGAGAGCACGATTCTGTGGTGTGGGAGAGCTGCTTATCCCTGGCCCTGGCGTGGGGCAGACAATCAGCTGCTAGTGAGACAGAGTGCAGCGACAAGCTCTTCTGCTCAGTGCCGGCACTGGGAACTGGTGCGTAGCCCTGCAGAGCTCATTGCCTGGAGAATCAGATCCAAGCAATGGGCAGAATATGTTGCTTTCTGCCAACAAGAAGATGTGGAGGGAGATTKGGACACAAAAAAGAAATTCTTCAGGTGCCAAGGAATGTGCTACAATCCAGAGACCTTCACAGTCCATTCCCTTCTCTCCTTACATAACTTATTTTGAGAAATGGGTGTTCCTGTCTTCTTATCTGGACATCAACACCACATTGGTATGTAGACCCTGATAGAAACAAAAAGCTCTGATTTCTCTCATGTTCTCTATTTAAATGATTAATGAGCAGTAGTCTTGACACTTACTAAACCAAAGAAAGGAGCAAACAATTTCTTGGTGAAAATACATGTTCTCAGCATCAATCAGTGACACAAAACAAGCTGCCACTTGTCTTGTGTGAGTGTGTGGTGTCTGTTAATACTTGTGATTGTCATCCCTGGGATGACAATGGGATCCTTGGGATGATCCAATGGGAAGGAACATTGCAACTATCCATGACAGGCAAGATAGCAAGCAAAAAAATTCTTTCTTGCATAGCTACTATTTATAATAAACATGCATAATGTTTTAGTGATGTGGGCATTTGTTTAAGATAAACTGTTTAAAATTGATAGAACTGTAACTCAATCATTTGCATAAACACTGCCAAGAGTAAATATCCATGTATTTGTATTAAAGTTGCATTGGAACATAAGAATTCTACTCAGTTGTGGTTGAATTCATTCAAGGTTGGTAAGTAGTCAAAAAGTATGACAGAAAATGGAATATTTTATAAACTTTTTATTTTTCAAATTATCATGGCATTTTTATGTTGTTTTAATTGATGGTTTTTCCCCAAAACTAGACTGAGATTTTTCTATTTCTTTCAAATAAAGTTATCTTATAAAAATATAAGTAAAACACAAACTTTCATTACTCATTTCATTATATATTTCATTATACACTTCATTATATATTTCATTTACAGCCAGTAGTTTACTGTTTTGGATTATGGGCTTCAGTTTTGGGGAAAAGAGAAAAYATAGCATTGTAGTTGTCAGAAAAAAAAAAGTTTGCAATCCTCAAGACTATTAAGAATATAATTAAATTAAGAATGTCAAGTACCACACAGTAATGT
This sequence comes from Eudromia elegans, assembly GCA_003342815.1. NCBI lineage: Eukaryota > Metazoa > Chordata > Aves > Tinamiformes > Tinamidae > Eudromia > Eudromia elegans. The sequence continues at coordinate 982,656 of PTEX01000053.1, read as the reverse complement.
TAATACCTTATGTMTGACATTATTAGTTGCAAGCGGCTCAGACAAGCTTTGTGTGACATGAATTCACTAATAAGTTAATGTGCAGCCAGTACTCTCTGGTTAATTGCCAAGTTTACCTAGCAGTTTACCTAGCAGTGACAGTGCACAGAAAAATTAGAGAGTAATGCAGTTAGATACTTAAAAGCGATTTACAGTCATCAGTTTTAAGCTGAAAGTTAGGTTTTTAGCCAAAATGATGCCCAAAGCTGCTTGCTCATTCTGTGTGATCTTCCTCTCTAGGTTCTTTACTTGCTCAGATTTTATGTCTCAAACCCCTTATTTCTAAAAACCTGTCACAGTGACACTCCTCTCTGTGTTCTCAGTTATTTTTTCAGCTATAGTACTTAATTTTAACAACCCTCTGCTTTTTAACAACCTTCTGCTTTATTTTCTATTCTTAACCATTGCTTTTTCTCCTTTAGTAATAATATAAACACTATTTCTCTTATAAGAACAAATTATCTTGCTGTATGACATTTTGTCATTCATTATTTCATCTCTTTCCACAGTGATAGCTGTAAATCCCATCAACTTCCATACTGATACTCTTTCTGCAGATGACTGCAAGTTCCTCAAACCTGTGGGGGTTTATTTCTGCTGTAAGTTCTGCAAAGTATCATCTACTTAGGACATTTTAAGAATACATAGAGAAGAATGCAAGGACAAGAGTTTAACACAGAGATCAACCATGTTGGGAAAAAATATTTGTGGGAAATGCATTCAAACTCAGAGGAAAGGTTGGACAATCCCCCCAAAGCACACGTTGGACTGAAATGTGAAGGAAGCTGATAAGCAAATTACTGTAACTTAAACATTTAAGACTGATTTAGGACTGATCTTGCATTAAAATATTTGATGCTTTTTTGTTCTAAAATGAATTYCACCTCCTACTTTAGAGAATGTTATCACCATACCAAAATAAATCACAGGATTATATTCAGTTATTATGGTGCATATGACCGTATGTTTGCAATGCACGCTGAAGCTTGATATTTTGAAGAATGCAATGAGTTGTTAMTTCTGGTCAACTAAATTTTTGATGTATTTTAAATCTTTGCATAAAAAAATCTTTGCCCAGTAGATGGTGTTACAGCTCTTAGAATAGCTAGAATAATGCTATTTAAGAAAGTTCAGTGCAAAAAAATCCTCAGCACAATCACATGGATAAGAAATTAAGGGTCAGAGRGCTCTGCTGAACATATGCTTTAGAACAGACAAAGTGAAGGATTTCAAATTTATGGTTTCCCACAACAAGCATGACTTGTCCCTGTTTTTACATACTGTTGGCACTTTTACTGACTACTTTTATTCTTAGAGAAGTAATGTGATCTTTTTCTTGCATTTACTTTTCTCCACATACAAAATTATGCTAATATTTTTCCTCTTTTTTTTTTTAAACCTCAATCCTGCATTCTTCTGCTCATTAAAACAATCTATTCCTGAGATAAAATACACTGGCTGTAGATAGCAACAAGTATGTTTCTTTTTTGGGGGTAGGGATTTTGTTTTTTCTTTGGGGGTGGAGGTGGGGACGGAGSGGGAGTGTTATGAAACTTTTCCAGAAATATCTCAGCATATTAAGATAGTTTTCTTTCATCTTTCTTCCCTYTGTCCTTTTGAAATACACTGAATTGCTTTAGGTATCACATATTCTTAGAAGTTGTTCTTAGTAAGGTCTTAGCTTTGATTAGCTATGGAAACTATCTGCCTTTCAGATATCTACCTTTTCAGTGTTTAAGTTGCTTATCACTCCTCAGGCTATAATGTTCAGTCTTCACTTTTGATTGGCTCTTAAGCTATTCTTGCRTCTCTTGTGCTTGGTGAACTGTTGCCTTGCAAAGCAAATTGTACTCTACCCTCCTGTGAATCTTTCCATAGCCTTTTGCTTTCACCCACCTCCCCATCACTTACTGACATTGCATCCTCTATCGTTAGAATTCCATCACGGTATGGCTATGGTAGGTGTCCCAATATACATGTGCTATTATAGCATTAGTATAGCTATTATGTGGTCCTCCCTTCATGTTGTACATGTATTTTGCTTGTATCCGTAATGTCTCACATTTCTTCATTTGTGCGCAGTATGGTTTATATTACTCTTTCAGATGAGAAGAAACTAATGACTTGCAGTCATTCAGGCAGAAACTTTGGGTAACTGTGCTTGCATTTTTTCCTCTAATTTGGACRTACAGTCAGAGCAATCACAATTACTGTGACTGTGTGAAAGGACAGTAATTGCCCATGCAAATGAGACACACAATTGCAAGCTTTTTTTCTTTTTTTTTTAAATCTGTGCTTAAAATCATGCCATCCTTTTCATAAAATTAGGGACGAGCACAGTCTTCAATCAAAATACAAAATTATTAAACGATCTGCTGCTTAACAATTTGTCACTGTAGATTTACCCAAATATATTTTAAATTCCTGCTGCTCCAAATGCTGCTCATTTTTTGTTACTTTCTAGTGATGATAACATTTCACTGTAGCAGCAACTATAATACCTTTGGTGCTGTAGTGCCGTATACAAACATACCTCTTTAATCAATGATTTGTTATTGATATTATTTAAACATTCATTAAATATGATATTATTCTTCTRTGTATCCTATTGTATAAAGCACTTTTAAGAATATATTTAATTGTGGCAAAAGTCTATACTTCCAGTAAAATTGTTTCTAGTATTGGATAGTTAATAATTGAAGGCCCACAACATTTGAAAGAATCAGAACTCTCTTAAATTGTGAAATATTCTACTTATTCTGCTTCAGAGCAAAGCAAAATTTTTGCCTGATTTTTAAAATAGCATCACTGTTGCTGTCTTTTAAAAAATGTCAGGAACAGTCCAAAAACACGGGAAATTTTCTTTTAAAAATATATTTTTAAAATATAACCTGAAAAATAAGGCTAGGAACAAAATTGCTTGTTCAGCACGCCAGTTTGACTGCTAAAACCATTCTTAAAAAATAAAAAAAAAATTGAGGCAACTCTCACCCTTGAAATGGTTGAATCACTGCAAATAGTTGAAGTCAAAATGCCTGTTATTGGATTGTACGAAACTGGTAGTGTCAGAGTATGTACTTTCGTTTGACATATGGTACATTCTTGCATAGTGTTCTAGAAAGCTTAGCATAACATGAGGAGTGTGTGGACGAATTTCAAAATCCATATGTCTCTACTATCACCTCACCAAGTTTTTGTTTTAGAAGTTATCATAAGCTGTTAGCACTAGTATAGTTTCGGTGCCATCATTATTCTGCAGAGAAATCCCAGGGCAGCTTTTCTTCACTTTCCCAGTTTTGTTCTGGAGCAAGTGCAGCTGAAGGCCAAAACCAAGTGTGTAYCAGGAGCTCTGAGAATGTACACAAAGTAGCATGCAGCACATGAAAGTGTGYGTGAAAGAAGCACATTTTTGGCTTGGCACTCTTCACATGGTGTTGAAAAGAAAATTTGATGTGCAGCTAAATGCAGAAAGAAAAATAGACATGCCCTGTGTATTTGAGGGAAGAAGTCCCTCAAAGTTTCAGGCCTTTGAGGATGTCCACCCTAGTGTAGTACTCCTGAGCTTCAAGGGTTGTCATGTTTGCATGTGAAGTAGCTACACACCCGGAGCAGATGCTTTACCCACTTTCTTTGAATTTCAGAGGCCAGTGTGTTTGCAATGAGCAGAATTGTCGGGTCAGACAGACCTCCCAAAGTCCWAAAAAAAAAACCTAAAAAAGAAGTAAGGCTGACAGGGAACTGGTTATGGCTTCCCAGTTTTCTAGGGTGGATTTTTCTGATTTGCACCAGCTGGCAGCAGTTGCCAAGCAACTGGTTTCTCTGCACTCCAGCCATTCCTCATCTCCGACAAGCTTTCTTTAGGTTAGCCATATGTCCTCTGTGTGACATGCTCTGGGGAGGATACCTACATTGCATGCTGTGATGAGACAACTAGCTGAGTGGAGGAGGGGAAGCCAGTAGATGTTGTGTACCTTGAAATGAGCAATGTTTTTAGTAGGTTGTCTACCATATATCCTCATAGCCMAACTGATGAGTGATGGACTGGATTAACAGATGACAAGCTGGGTGGAAAATTAGCTGGGATGTTRAACAATAAGGGTTATTGTCTGACACACAAAGTCCACCTGGCAGCTGGTTACTAGTGACATCCCTCAGGAATCAATATTGGTGTCAATCCTGTCCATCGTCAGTAACAACCTGGATGRTGGGCTAGAGGTCATTCTTGGCAAGTTTGCAGTTTGGGGAGAGTGGTCAATACCCTGGCAAACAGGGCTGCCTTTCAGAAGACCCCTACAAACTAGAGAAACGGATTGACAGGAACCTTGTGAAATTATCCAAAGGCAAATGCGGAGTCCTGCAGGTCCTGCATGTGGGATAGACCAACCCCACACTGCAGAGTCTGTGTATTCCTGCTGTTGAAAGAGCTTTATTCCTATTTTTGGAGGCTCATGTTCAAAGCAACTATGCATACAGATAATATAAGATAGTGTAAGATATATATTGAGTGCTTTGATTAATAGCTTAGCGTTTGCTTACCTGGACTGAAGTCTCCAGGTGCCTTCCACTCCATTACTAGCTAGAAAATTAGCAGGCATCGAGATTTCCCCCCTGATTGTCCAAATAATTCAAGCTTAAAAAATAGAGGTTTATATGCAGATAGGAATCAGGGATGGGATGATCTTTGTTGTCACAGGCTAATGCTGCAGAGAAGAAAAGCATCAAGATAAACCCAGGATATAATGTCTCATCAAGTTTAAAGTCTGATTTCAGATAGATTGACTGTGCACATTGGTGGCTGAGTTGTTTCTTGCCTTTCTTGGTTTTGTCCCTCGGAATTTGTTCTTGGAGATATATATTTCTTGTATCAAATAATTTTATTCAGAAATAAATGGTAGTTATAGTGACATTATAGTCTCACTAGGGGACTAAATACACAGACAGTTCTGGGTGAAGACATATAAATCATAACAATGTACTCCATCAGCTTCTATTTTTATGCCCATAAGATAGGGCATTAAGTACAGTTTTTACCTTGTAAAATGAAAAAGGGGAACAATAAGAATTTATGGCACCCAATAAACAAACAAAAAAGAAAATAGAATTTAGAAATAATGTGTTAACACAAAAAATCAAGAAGTGAATATTAAATATATATGTTATATATCTAAAGCTATTCAGTGTAATAAATAACATTGAAAAAACATTGTAAATCATAGATCCTAGTGTAGTTTCCAAGCATTATTTTTTAATGTAAGATTAACCAAGCCTTACAGGAAACCAAAGTGCCTTTTATTATGATGTACTCTTTAGAACTGGGTTTGTGGAGGTAAAGATTGTGATGTAATAAAATACTAAATGTTTCCCATATTTCCAATATCCRTATTACCTAAATCTATGAATACATTGCTGTTTTTCTACAGATCTTGCGGTAGCTGAATCTTTTGCTCCCTTTTGAGCAAAAGAGGTTGTCTTTGTTGACTACTTTTTAGTAGGCATAATCTGAAATATTTATCTACCTTGAGAGAGTTTTGATACATCAAAAATAGTATTTTAGATTGCTGAATGGAATTCAGTGCAAAGATTTGTTACTTTTTTTTTGGAAAATAGGTCAGATCTGGAAGCAGCATCTCCTGCAGTATCTTTTCAATGTTTTTTTTAAAGTAAAATTTTCCAGCCATTTAAAAAGTTTTTTAGTATGAAAAATTTAATCTTCTCTTATATTTAATAATAAAGAAATAAAGTACTGCCAAATTGCATAGTGAAAACTTTGTCCTTCTACCATATCCAAGATTTGATGTATTTTCAACAGGTGATTTTGAAGAGATGGATTTTTTTTGTACTTACCTATGACTGTCAACTTACTTATGACTTGTCAAGACTTTCATGTTACAAGCCATTCTTTGAGAACCAAAGTGAAGCAGCCTTCAAGGAGGGGTCCATATATTTACTCTTTGTAACAGTCACTCAAATACCAGTAGTATTTCTTTGAGTAGAAGAAGGGCTCTTTTCTGTTTCAGGCTGTTTGATCTATAAACCCGGGGTAGAATCATGCTGGAGATGTTTTAATATCTGATGTCAAATACATAATAAAAATCAATRTCGTCAGCCATTGATTCTGGCCAAATTTCCATCAGCATCAAACTTGGCATGAATGCCGGAGTCGGATCCGCAGCCTCGCAGCAGCTCRAGAAGACAGCTGCAGACCAACAGCGTTTTGCCAGATATCCTTCYATCAGGTCATCTGGAACACTGCAGGCAACAGAGATGCTTCTTGGTTTCTGGAAATATATATTCCATTGTCCTCAGTATCAAATACTGTCATCATTTGTGCAAGCCCTTGGTAGAAGTGCTTCATCACAGTCATCAACAGCTAAAAAAGCAGCAAGAGGTCTGATTTATTTTACTTTTATGTTATTTTTATTTTATATTTATTTCATTATTTTTAAAGGCTAATTGAGAAGCTTTATTAAAAGTCTCTCTTGCATTCATATGCTCATGTCCAACTAGAATGTTCTACAGTTTCTCAAAGCCATACTGATATGATGTGCCTAGAAGGAATGGGTTGGAGATCAGTCATCCAAAACACATTATGACCCTACAGGGGTTAATAACTGYCATGTCTGATTTCAAGTAGGAGCAAGTAATGAGCTGCACTGCATTAGCTGTATTTGTGTTATGTATTTTTCTAACATAAAAACAGAGTGTAAGATCAAGTGAAAAATACATTCCTCATTATACCTCATTTCCTTACTCAGTGCAAGAAAAATATTTACACAACTGCAAAATGGAAAAGTCTTTATTCTAATTAGGAAGCATCTAAATTGTTTCATGTTTAAGAAGAGAATAGAGTTAATTTGGTCAAAGGAGTCCAGTTTAAGCAAAACAGAAAATAGTTGCCAAGACCTATGGTACTTCCAAAGTGGAGATGGAAATGTACAAACCTGAAAAATGTATTATGGTCCTGCTAAGAGGAGTAATAAGGTAAAGACAGTGGGGTGAAGTTGAAGTGGGTCTCTGTGGGGTGAAGTTGTTGTAAGTGTAATAGTTTTGATTTCTTTGTCTATGTATCTGTAAATATTTTAAGTATATTTTTTGTTCTGGAAGGCATGAATGGTTTTTTTTTTTTTTTTTTTAATTTTGCCTGCCTTAAGTGTGATTTGAAGTTAAGGAGTCATTCTTCACCTAAGAGAGTAAACAGTCTGTGAACTAGGGTCACTTGGCAACTTAACAAGTGCTCTTGGGGCCCAACACGTCCTCCCGAGTTGCTGAAGTTTACCGGCTTGTGGCCTTTTGAAGTGCTCTGAACAAGCAGAATACCTCTTCACCACAACGCCCAGGGRAGTCTCTCCCAGAGGCTGGTGGTGACACTGAAGGTTCTTTGACACACACAAAGATACTATAGTGCACCAGTGAACTTTAAAAATCACTGATATCTCTTCTTATCATGTTTGTTTCACTTGAATTCCTAAGGAACCAAAATTTATTAGGTTATTCCTTTGGTCTGTACATCTTTTATTCCAACTATCCCTAATGATTTTGGAAGCCAAGAGTCAATTTCAGTCAACTTGGGCAGTGTGGATTTGAGATCTTTAGGATAATGGATTTGGAGAAGCTTTGTGAAGATTGTTATTTGAGTAGAGCAGATATCCCTCTTCTAGAAAAAAGCAAAGAGAACTTATGTGTGAAAATACGTATGGAACGGAAACTGGCTGGTCAATCACTGCATGTGGTGTGCCAGTCAGTCACCATGTCTTGTATCTAGATAAATCGCTGGGATAAAAGAAGGAGCAGTGGTTGAGGGAGTGATGTAATACATTGGCTTCTAAGAGAGAAAGGTGTCATTAATTCTGTTGTTCATGAAAAAGCATTTGTATTTTATAATACTTATTGTATTTTGATGCAGGATTTACGATCACAGTTGGAAATACTGATGGGATAGACTAAATTACAGTGATGCAGATATTGCTGTTTCAGATAACATTTTTTTTTCAAATATTTTCAAAGAGGTTCCTGGCCTGGCCAGCTTAACACTTTAAATAAAGTAGGAAGGCAACAGGTAGTTTTTGTTGTTGATAAGTTGTATGAGATCTTTCTTAAGAAAGTCATGTGTGTTCTGAGCAGTATATTTGATGYTTTTTTTTCACAATCATTGCAAACAATTGGAAGTTATTTCAAGTATGACTATAATTCTCCCTATCTTTTATATAAAGATAATTTAAACAGAAACTTCTTAATTTGGAAGATGCATACATGCATCTTTCTTGTCAAGTTTGCTAGTATAAGCATATAATGTTGCATTATATCCTATAACTTTGATAGGCAGATAATAGATATTTTATGGTCAGTTTATTGAATGTATTTGTCTAGTTAAGCTATGGAAAAGCTAGTGCAGTCTGTTTTTAAATTTTCTTRTAATTAAAAAGGGAAGAAGAAAACCAAAAACAGGCTGTTTGGCTGTTGCTATCTAACTGATTAAGTAATTTACACTGCAAAGATCCATTTCCAAACTTAAGTTCCCAAATAAAGACATTGTTTTTCAACACTAGGAGAATACATACTGCCTCTGGCTTAGTTCTATTTTGATGAAATGTGTCATTGATAAAAGAGAGTTCAGGCTTCACTAAACCAATTAAAATGTTTTTGCCTCAGGTAGTAAATAAAAGCACATGATAGAAATAAAGCAGACTGGAAGAGTGGTAATCAGTACAGTAGTTCAGTATYGAACAATATTGAACACCGTAACAATAACACATAATACATCATTTTGAAAGGTACATTGGATATAGTTTTTTCAAGGACAAATAAAGTATACTCACAAGGATCAAAAGAAGACTTAAGTTATTTTTATTTCTATTTTAGAAATTATTGACAGTTTTTTTTTAAAGGAACTTTAGCCTCTTGTTCAAAATATTCCTGAGAATAATTCTGAGTAGGGGTAAATCAGATGTAAGTATGTTTTATTGAAAGCTTTTTTCTTAGAAACCTTATRGAAATTCAACATTCTGGACTTCAAAACATTTTATTTTGTACCAGAGGACTATCTTGATTATATTAGGATTATCTTRTGTATTAAATGAATAATTTGGTCTAACTTTTGTACATGTGAGATGTAGCCAACACAGTTATGATCATCCTGTAAAAGAGCTTAAATTGCTCTGATGSTTAACAACTTGGTTAGAACCCAAATAAACTGCTTTTTCACTAAGATCCTGAAAGGGCCAGTTSTATGCTGCTCATCCTCCTAGTCCATGACAAATAATAACTGAGAAATAAAACGACAAAATATGCACTGAAAATCATAGAATCATAGAATCTCAGAATGCTTAACCTTGAAAGGGTCCTCTAGAGGTCATCTAGTCCAACCCCCCTGCACACACAGGGTCACGTAGAGCACGTGGCACAGGGTGGTGTCCAAGTGGGTTTTCAAGATCTCCAGGAAAGGAGACTCCACCACCTCTSTTGGCAACCTGTTCACTGTAATAGGTCACCCTCGCTGTCAAGAGACTTTAAGGTCTGCTGTGTAGACCTTAGTAAGGAATCCTTACTTGTTGATTTGGATAATGGGATCATTTAGAGTTAATTCATTTTGTTTTAATATATTCATACTACTTTTACATTATTTTTTTTTCTAAATTACCAAAATATAGACTTTTGGWAACATATGGTTTGGATATTTCTTTRCTAGATGCYATCATTATAAACCTGTTAGAGAGAACTTCTTCATGATACTGGTCTTAGTATCCTGTAGTTATGAAATGAACAAAGAGATGACAGAAYGGATTAGATGAGGAAAGCTCATCCAGCAACTGTTTGCTTGCCAGAATTTAGTGCTGTTGGGCATTAATGATTGCTTCCTAAATAGAGAACAGGCTAAACTTCATCTCAAGCGTCATAGGTCACTCCTTAGAATACTCTTTCATGCTGTCTCTGAGCTCTCTGACACTATGCTTTGAAGTCATATTATATTGAGGTTTGATCCAGTGCAAACCATATCCTTATGTGAGTACATCAGTATCAGTCTATAGATAGCACTATTAACAGTGTTCCTATTTAAAGAGATTTTTTAAAAAAAATCACTTTTCCTACTGGAATATTTCCCCTTAGGCCAAATGAATGTACCATTCCCCCATACTTCTTTACTGTTGAATTATTTTCATAAAATGTCAGATTCTTCAGGTCAAAATGCAACTGCAGTTCTGAAAGTAAATTCTGGAGAACCACAGATTAACTACATTTATTTGACATGAACTTATTGGCTATGACGGCACCCTCAGAGATACTGTGGGAAATGTCTCAGATATGGGTTGAGCCCCTAGGGGAGGCAGCAGCCCTCATCCTAAAGCAACACATATGCTATAGGAGGAAGTGAAAGGGGGTTTGATTAGCTTTTGCTGCTGCGTAGGAAAGCTGAAGCAGAATGTTCAGTCTTTCTCAGACAACTGTCAAGGCCAAGGGCAGCAAGYGTGTTTTGAGAAGGCAGCTTGAAGAAGTTCTTGGTGCAGCATGATACTGTGTGGGATTTTCTGGTTCCATTATGAAAGTTAGTTGATATCTGAAGATAAATATTTGTCTTCACAGGAAGAAAACAACAGCAGCAAAGATAAAACAGTCAGCATGTGCAACTTTAAAAAAGTTTTTGTGCAATTACAAAATAATACTCTCCAATGCTTAGGGACCCGAAAGAGGGAATAGAATTTCAGTGTTTGTGACACTGTATTAACAAAGGAAAAGAACAGTCCTTGTCCTAGCCAGTTTATTGGAAATTTGATAAGCTTCATGCAAAAGATGGAAGGAAAATCTGGTAGATCCAGGAAATAGTAAAGTGAACAATTTTTGTGTGAAGAAAAAAGACTCACTTTATAACTTATTAAATGGTATCTACATTTTAGCTTCTGACTCTATTTTCTCTATTGACAATGTAAAAATGGACATACATAGTGGATAAAAAAAAGAGAGAGAGAGAGAAAGAATGGAAGATTTTATTTTGTCCATCTCATTTGCTWGTGATTTATTTCTCCTAATTTTAAAGGAACTCAATGATAGCAAATCTGTTGCTGCTTTCCAGTGTCTGTTCTGAACTTCTACAGAGCRTTATTTCTTTTTTACAGAGGATTTCTTATATTTGTTCTTTGTTTTTCAAATTTTAAGCRTCAGAAAAATATTCTTCGTACTAAATTATCCTGAGAAACAGTCTTAWATCCTTCATTTATTTATGGACAGTTTTCACAGTGTCATGCAAGGCTTGATTTTTAACAAGTGACATACTGCTAGTAGTCACTAAGAGTATGTTAATGATATTCACAAGGGTTCTGTCCAGTGMAACACGAAAACATTGCTAATTTCTGAGCAGTTGCACAAATGTAGCCCTAAAAAGCCAGACAGCTAAACTGAGGCTTATTTTATTATGCCTTATTTAATGTACATTTATTTCAATAGCAGTCTCAGCTTCTTTGTCCCCAGCATCCACTGCCAGGTCACAGCCACTTGTTCTGTCCTGTGCCTCTACTGTGGTGGTACCAATAGGTCTGGTAATGGGATTCCGCTGGTGAGCCAGGTAAGGACACAAATCCAGGTTACATMTTTTAATTTTTTTTCCAAGATTATTTCTAGGAAACCATCTGTGCCTATAGCACCAGCAGGTKATTCAGATGCTGGCCTGATCTTGCAAGAACTATTTTCCACAAGATCTTGCAGCTCATTCCAGCTGTATTTTGTTTACTAAAGAACTGGAAAGGGAAACAACCAGAATCTTAAAAATTCATAAACAGAGTGCTGAGTAGGTGCACATGTTAAATGTATTTAATTAGAATATTTTCCTTCATTTTTTTTCTAGTGTTGCTGTCCTTATTTAAATTTGATGTTCTTAAAYGATCTGCATTTTCCATTTTTCTTCACGCCCCCTTCTGATCACACTCTCAGAATACTAAGAAATATTGCTGCTCTTACAGCTCAATATGCACACTTGAGAAAACACTGAAAAAGCAGATTTCTGAGCATCCTAGGCAATGATTAAGCACTGAGGAGGCCATACTGGCCACCCCRCATTGCTTACTGGTTTTACATCAAAAGGTAAGAAACAGAAAGTCAAGCCCAAGTGGGCTTGAATTGGAACACCCTAGTGAATCTGYTTTGGGCATATATACAACATAACTCACTATCAGCAGATGTCTCTCACTCCTATAACCATCCTGCATAGGTATGCCTTGGATTCTTGCTACCACATTATTATTTCATTCTTCGTTTGAGTTGTAGATTTTAGAGAGCAGGATTTGGTTCTGCTGACTCTGGGAGAAGAGCAAAGTAGCTTACTGCCATCTTTATGTTTCCCATGTCTGTGTATCCTTCAGATCCCTGCACGATTTCAGAACAGCTCAATTGTTTGTGGTTATGACTTCTGAAGAAACATCATCCCAGTCTGAGATACCTAAGACATTCCTATGCTTAGCAGAGTGGAAAACTATAGTACTGGCTTCATGATACATATAAAGTTTCCCACACAGGTGGAATGCCTTGTAATGTTTTCCCAAATCTACATTTAAGATGGAGCAGTCCAGATGTTGTTTCATCTGCTCTTCTCTGCTTCATGCAATTGTTAAAGTGCTGACACTTTTATTGATCCTGCTTCTTCTGGACCTACTGCTGCTTGTGTTTTTGCACTGGCCAGGCCTACTTACATCTCTCTGACTAGTCTGCTTACTTGACACGTGGCTGAAGACGTATGAATAGCAATGGGAAGAATACTCCTATATCTCTTTTTTGACTTKATAGTCAATGTGATGTTTCTTTTAGAAGGAGAAGTTGTGAAGGAATCAGATATCTTGATATCATCCTTTTTGTTTACAAAGGGTGTACAAAATAACAGGAATTATAAACCTGTTGTAGACAGCACTTGACATAGCTCTTGCTAGGCTTTTTTAGGGGCTGTACTTTCAATGTTGTTCGGGACATACTGTTGATTTACTCATTCTTTATCTTCATGTCCTTTTTCTTTTTTGTTTCAATAGCACATAATGTTATTCTGYAAAAACCTTTCACCCACATAACTGATGTGCCTTTGTTTTGATTGGTGATACATACTTRCTCCTAAGTCAACGCACCTATCATTTCACATAATGTTTATTGTGAAGAATATATATGAATTTCCATGAAGGAATTTAATGGCGTCTTACAACTCTCTTAAATGTACAGTCTTTGTTAAACCMAATTCATAAGACTTTTGCTTCTGACTATTAATAGCAGTTCAAGAGATGCAACCAGCTTTCCTACAGTAGGTATTGATGTAAGTATATGAAGGAGTTTACAGTAGGGATGTGTGGTGTGAGCGGTTTAAACATTTCAGAGCAATTTTAACAAAATCATAGAGGATGATCAGGGGTCTGGAACATCTGCGCTATGAGCAAAGGCTGAGAGAGCTGGGCCTGTTCAACCTGAAGAAGAGAAGGCTGAGAGGGGACCTGATTAGAGTTTCTAAGTACCTCAAGGGAGGGAGTCAGGAGGATGGGGCCAGCCTCTTCTCAGTGATGGCCAGCAATAGGACTAGAGGAAACAGCCACAAATTGAGGCAYCAAAACTTCCACAGGAACTTAAGAAAGAATTTCTTAACAGTGAGGGTGACAGAGYACTGGAACAGGCTGCCCAGAGAGGTGGTGGAGTCTCCTTCTCTGGAGATCTTCMAAACCYGCTTGGACAYCACCCTGTGCCACATGCTCTAGGMGACCCTGCGTGTGCAGGGGGKTTGGACTAGATGAMCTCTAGAGGTCCCTTCCAACCTTAAGYATTCTGTAATTCTGTGATTCTATGATAAGATGCTACAGGTTGGAGCAAATAGAGGAAAATCTTTCATGTTGGAGAGGTAAAATAATGCAGCTTTTTTTTTGAGAAGGGAAATGAAAATGAAAGGGAAGGAGAATAAACACAGGGGAAGTCCAATGCTCTTGGAACATCCCAGTAGGTATTAGCTCAGGTCTATTGAGCTGAAAAACTGAGACATAGGATTAGATGGCTAGAAAAAATCTCACACATACAAGTTCTTAAGTTGCATATCATGCTTCTTTTATCTTAGACAAGTTAAGAAGGGAATAGGTAAAAAATCAAGTCTGTACAATTGACTAACCTGACTGCTGTGTTGGGTGGGCTTTGTCATACAAGGTCACTTCTTGTTCATTTTGAGCATTTCAAAGCTGGGTGTTTGTACCATCACCTCTCATCATTTTTAAATTGAACTATGTTCAATTCTTTCAATTTGTTCAGAAGAGACAAGTTCTCCAACAGTTCATCAGGAAAGTATCCTTAAATGGGCAAACTTGCTGTACTTGCTAGGAGCAAGGGAATGTTCGCTTTAAAGCTTTCTTAGTGTCATGACAAAAAGTCACATGGGAAGACATAACTGCTCAAGTATTGTTTCATGGTGAGGTCTTTCTTCCTCTGATTAGGCTTTCTTGAGATAAATAACTTGATTTAACCCTACTATAAAAGCTAATAAAATACCCAAGTAAAGCTTGTGGCCTTTGGTCTTTTTAAGAGATCCTTGACCTCTACACTGTTCTATCTCACTTTTTTTTTTYGTAATGTTATTTTTCAAGTGGAGTGGAATGAGAGGAAAAAATATTAAATATTATAAGGATATTTTCTCTATCCACATTTTATACCACCTTTATATAAGGAAATAATAGCAATGTATCTCTGGCTTTAGCTGATATTTTTTTCATCTAAATCCAACTGTCATTGACATAAGCACAACACTCTTATCCATCAGCAGAGAAAAATGATAATCAGTTTAGCACTGAGATCAGATACGGGTACAAGCTTGGTTTATAGATACTTGTGCAATAAATTAAACACAGTCAGCAACAATAAAATGCCTAAAAGAGATCTGTGAGAAACATGGCTTTGTCAGTCTCCAGAATTATCAGAAACTCACTTTTTTTATTATGTATCCACACTAGGAAGATTAAATTTCATGAGATTTTAGGAACAAAGAAACTAGATGAAATCATTGTATATGTTGGCTAAAAATAGTAACACAGAACTAAGCTGTTTCCAATTAACGGTGGAGTGATATTGAGATATATTCCATTAATATGTAGGTAAAGGTGCTTCACCACTAATCAGAATAAATTGCAGCATTCAACCCAGCTGCTACAGATCTTTAAATTGCTTCTGCCTTGCTATATGGATATACCTGAATATGGCTTAATACATATTTTACATGATATAATTTTATCTAGCCCATACAATGTCAGGGTAGTAATAATGATATTCTAATATTAATGCAAGCACAAAATATACATATTGATGAATAATGTTCATATGTTTTTGGATCTCCTTGCCAAGTCATATTAAAATGACAAATAATTGCTATTGCTTCAGAGAAATGGTGCTGGCTCTGTAGTCAAAAAGCACATTAGGGACCCACAGTGTCCATTTGTTATCCTTTGTCAGGAAAACATGGTTCTTAATGAAAGTGAATGAAAGGACACTGATTGAGGACAGTGACACTAAACCTCTTTCTCAACAGGAGCCATGACATGAGTATTAATAAGCAGATTGAAAGGTTAAGACTCAGCTTTGAAGCTCTGGAAGCACAGTAGAATCTGAAATAAGTCCCCCCACTATAATATGGGGAAAATCACAGTGCAAAATGCATTGTATAAGCCTTTGGCCACAGGAGAATTGAGCAAATGGAGATTGGTTCCCAGACAATTCAAGGAAATGCCATTTAAAATCTTAACCAAAATACATTTTTGTTAAAGYCTTGTTTTTAATTCTCTGTCTTGATAAATGATCTCTTTCCTTCTCCTTACTCTGTCTCCTTTTTCTCCCAGTATTATTAAARTGTTGACAATAACAACAGGTATTACCTGAGCATTACAGGGTCTGGGAAAACAAGTGCAGCTTGTAGGAGTAACTGTAGAATGGTAAATGTTGGTATCAGATCCAGTATAAACTGGGGCATTTCCATTTATGCCCGTGGAGCTATATCCATTTGGACTGCTAGAGGACCTAGTGCAGGGCTAGTAGAGTTGAAAACATATGTTGAGTGCTTGGGAGAATGAGCAAGAAGCAGTAGAAGATATGCATAGTCCCRCTGGAGTCCATGGCACGTGTAAGGGGGCAGTGCAATAATGGGCATCTCTGCAAGACATGGGACAAATCTCCTGTCTTTGCTGTTAAGGCTTTGTCTCTCTGAAACCATACMAGTTCTGAATGACCACAATCTCGGACCACTCTTGTAGTTTTATATTCTTTTTTTTATAGTCTCCTTTTTTTATGCACCAAAATTATTGTCCAGGAATTTGATGGGTTTAGTATTATAGGAAAAAAGTCCCAAAATGCTAAAATCTCATTTACTTCATACCAGTAGCAAACCTGGTCAAAAAGACCAAGRTTTAGAGGAATTTGAATGCAGAATGGGTTCTGTTTGTCACAGAGTCAGCTGAACAATTAGATTTTATTCCTCAAAAATGTTAATTTCTCTGTGMCATCATGGTTTACTTTTTATATCTCTTACACTAGGAAAAAGCAACTCCAGGACTATTTATATATGACTATATTTGTATATATATATGCACACACATACATATATTTATATGTAAAATCTAGGACTATGTATGTATGTATGTGTACATCCATCTATCCATCTATCTATCTAAAGTCACAAAATATATATATCTTTTTTGAAGTTTTTCATTGTTCATGTATATTCAAACAAGGTTAGAAGACCATAACTGTGTATTTCACTTCCTGAAGTCTGATAAAATGGTAAGCTGCTGCACATTAAAGAAGTGTATTTAAATATAGATTTTAATKTAATCAGTAATTCCAAAATGAGTTTGAAGAACTGTGTTTAACCTGGTTTGTGCTTAATAATAGTTAATAAAACTGCCTCAGGTTTTCCTCATTGGGGCCGTGTCTACCCAAGAAGTTAAGAAGGCCTGAAACTGTTCTCTGGTGCTGAAGCTGACAGCATGAAAGAAGGAACATGCATATGATTAAACCCTTTTAGCCTTCAAAAAAGGCTGCCTCCATGYATCTTAGAGGACATAAAGCATAAGACTGAATAATACTTTCCAACTTCTTAAACATCTAAATTTGACTCAGAATTCTCCTGGTATTTACAGAGAGAGAGAATTATTTTCAGGATGATGCAGAACTACAAAGACTGACCTTTTTCTTTGGGAGGAGGCCTGCCTTCCTTCACTGAGTAGAAAAAGAGCTTTAGGCACTTAGTGTTTACTGCTGTCTTGAGCATGTTCGATGAGGTGAATCAGATGCATGTGCCCTGGTGGAAGGATGGAGATCCTCAGCTCACTTCCTTTCTTCTCCTGATCAGGGGCACTGCATGCATGTTCCTTTCTTCAAAGATCTTTTTGGTGCTTTCTGTAAGTTCCTTCCAAACTAAATTCCCAGTATATGGTTATCTAACAGGTACATTTCATTCCAGGGACTATTTCCTGAATACAAACAGGGGAAGTCTAAACCCCTCAGCTAGTATAGCCATTCAATGCTGTACTAGTACCTCTCAGATGCTCCATTTCTCTGTTATGGCCTGGGTTTGGATGGCAACAAGATGCCATCCAATAAAATCTCTGACATTATACTGSCAGGCTGCAATTTAGTCCCCTATTTTGATTATATTTGTTGGAAAAAAAAGAAAAAAAAAAGAAGAAAAGAATCCTTATTGGATCTTAGGGCCACAGAATCGTCACTTTGATGCAACAGGAGATTCAATATGAACATGATTTATCCTCTCTAGAAAAAAAGGAGTGCATGTCCTAGGCAGAGAGAACATAAGCAAGTTTACACCATTTGACACTGGGTCTGGGGACTGCTGCTTGTAAGCAGATGCCTCTAGCAATGTGAACACTATTTTAGTCACCCAAACAGTAAGTCTGAACAATCTGCTGGGTGTCAACTGAAAGACTTTCAGGAGAGAAGGCAGRATACACGCGTCATTTGACAAGGTCCTAGTGAGAACTCATGCACAGTACTAATGAAATTCTGCTCACAGTAAAGTTGAAATTAAGTAGAAATAATTGCAGAGAATTGCAGAGAAAGATGATCACGGAACTGGAAATGGCCAGAGCTTTTTTTTTTTTTTTTAACCTCACAAAATGTAAGGTGGAAGGGAATATGATTGCTATCCTTAAATACATCAAGAAGGTAGTCATGAGAGGCTAAAAGGAATTACCTAAACTCAAGGGCATTGTTGACACAATACAAATGAGTATAGATGAGTGTAGGTGATATGAATGAATAAATTTAGCCTAACAACTGAAGAAAAACTTCAACCTTTAGAAGAGCAGGCTTGTGAATACACAAAGTTTTCAAGAAGTTCTTTGATGAAGGTACTAACGGAATTATATTTCTTTATTGCTTATGATACCTAGGGCCTTGACTGATGTTCCAGAGATCCTTGCATGATTTTCTCTTTCATCTACTACAAATATTAGAAATCTTGCTCGTATAAAGTAATAAAGTATGAAAATTTGCATTAGCTATTCTTTAAACTCCCAAATGTTTCAGTATTTTTCAGTCTTGAAATGATCTGTCTATACATACACATATATAATTATCTATACATTGAGCAAGAAACCTATGTGACATTAGTGTCTYGCTTTATCTATGATAGGGTTAAATATAGATGCCTGTACTTTAAGTAGGAAACTGGGCACGTACATTCACAAATGCCTCACTAATATATGTATGCATGTATTTTCACAAACAGATTGTGTTGCACAATTTGAACTTTGCAAATTTTGAAAATTTAGCCCACAATATTGGGGTATTTGACAGGAGCATCTGTTGTCTGAGATTTCTTAAGATTTTCATTTTGTTTTGCTTCATTTATGATCTGCAGTGAGGCTTGTTCTGGCAATGACAGGAGGGACAAATTGTTCATAGATCTTGTGTGCCATTCCTGATACAGTATATTTTCAGTACTGTAGTTCTCATGTGTGGTGTTAGAAGTACTTGAACGAAGAGACGGAATGCCAATATCTTGGTAAATAATGGGCTTATTTTTCTTGCTTACAGCCTGATCTTTCTGGAACTCCCTCCCAGCATCTCTAGCCTTAATGAGGCTGGTCTGGATGATCCAGTGATAGGTTCGCATTATGACTAGCTATATTTCTTCACACAGGGAGTCAGATGTGAGGAAATTTAAGAAATCTAAGTGARGGATCTGAAGGTGATTACATCACATTGGAATTCATTACAAAACTTTTCTTTTACTATATACTTATACATTTTCCTTTAAAAACAATTTTTTGTTTATTGTTTTGAGGTAAACTCATTTAATGCTGAATTAAATTCAAGCAATATTCTGAATCTAAAAACAGATTTTAAAGGTAGTTAAAGACATTCAAAATATGCCTTTATATGAGTTTTATATTTACAGGAATAATATGCATGTGAAATGCTAAACAGCATCACAAATTTCTTTAATTGAGAGGGATTTAATAAAGTTTATCCATGATTCCTTTTTTATATTTAAAGTATAAAAAGTGCTTCGCTTATTTAAGTAATCAGTYGACACTTTAATCATTGTTTAACAACATCAGCAGCCCTCCCTTGCCCTTAAGGTTCTTGATTTAGTCCTTTCTATTATATTTAACCTAAATAGCAGCCTTACTTGTGATTGTTGTGTTCTGCCATTTATTATTCACAGCTTCTTAGRGTGGGAGTTAAGGACAGATTGCTGCAGCTTTTCCTTTCTCGTAGAGGTTAAGCAAAAATATTTAATTCTCTAACCATCTCAGAGTCCCACCACCAGAGATGCCATCACCTTCTAAATTTTGGGTCAAATAACCAGAGAAACCTGTCATTTTGTCACAGCTTGGGAGGCCCTCCTTTAACTGGAAAGATAGCATTGTAAGCATTTGCAGATCCAGAATAATCATGGCAGTTTGTTACCCCAGGAAGGCAGGGGGGAAAGGAAAAGGYAATGAGCAAAGCCTGTCCTTGAACAAGCACCGCTGCCTTCTACSGCGTCTTGGGGATAGGCACCACTTACATGCCCAGAGGCCACATTTTCATCAGCTTTATAAAGAAGTGGGAGTGCAGCACTACTGCTACAACAGAGAGCTAATGAGCATTTCTGTATGACACGACTTGGAAATTTTCAATTATTAATAMGCAAATAATTAATACTAATGTTTATTTCCAATAAATATTTTCCTAATGTTATTTTAATGGCTTAATTTTTGTACTAACTGGAAAATATATTTTAAAGTCCACGTAAAAGTCGTTGTTTAACACAAAAATACAAAGTGTCAAAATCAAACTCATTACATTTGAATACCAAATCATAATATTTTTCTGGTTTTATTAATTGCAAATATTCCTTGAAATATCATTTTGTTTCAGCTSTTATTACCCAAGAAGCTCAGTCCAATAGTCTTGCCCAGCTCCTCAGACAGTCGTAGATACAAAAATATCTTTAATGTTCTTAGATTAAATGCCTTCATTTAAGCATGCAATTACAGAACCACAGAATCACAGAATGTTTGAGGTTGGAAGGGACCTCTAGAGATCATCCAGTCCAAACCCCTGCTCCAGCAGGGACACCCAGAGCACAGGGTGGCATCCAGGYGGGTCTGGAAGATCTCCAGAGAAGGAGACTCCACAGCCTCTCTGGGCAGCCTGTKCCAGGGCTCCGTCACCCTCWCAGGAAGGAAGCTCTTCCTCATATGGAGACAGAAGAATTAGACTGAYGTCATTTTTTTCTTGTCACTTTCCCATCTTGTTCCTACTTAAAGTGTGTTTTTCCTTTGATTTCAGAAGGAATCAAATGCAAACACCCTTCTATACCTTAAAGTGATTTATATATGTAGTCCAATCTCCATACCTGGGACAAAATTAGCAATWTTCTTTGACTGATATCAAGCAGATGGAGAAATAAACACTTCTGCTTGCCAATGAAAACAGAATCTACTACAGACCCCAGTCTATGTGGGCAGGCCCTGCTCCCGAGGAGGAGGTGATGGAGGTCATGGCTGTGCTTCATGGAACTAAATAATTAAAGACGCTTGTAATTTATGGTACCATCAAATATTTGAAGACTTGGTCTTGCTGCAGGAGAAAGAACTGACTCCCATGTATCGAAAGAGTTTTTTAGATTAGGATAGATAGAAATAGATGATGTAATAATTCATATTAGTCCACATTACCAATAACCTCATAGATGAGTTCTATCCCTACTTGTATTTCTGTATCCCTAGTTGACGTTTCTCTAGAATAGATGTGTTCAGAAAATGGAAAGGTTTAGTTACTCTCCACATGCCTCATGCCTTCTTTTCTTTCCCTTCATTTTACTCTGCTTCCATATTTCCCTTCCCCCTTTAATTTAATGGTAAGCATACACAGATGCCAGGCAGATAAATGTACTGAAGCCCTCTTAGCATTTAATCTCTTTTTAGATAAATGCAAATATTGCTGTCGATGGTACTGGAACCTTGTCCACCAGTCATTTGAGGAACTTGCTCATCCATTTTTCACACTGTCCATTACTATCAGTCACTGGAAATTGTGATCCAGAATATTCGTTCTTGACGAAAACAATAGAATTAAGCCACAGGGCTTCAGAAAATTGCTTTCATATTCAAGCAGTGCTACACATATACAGACACCTTGTTGATGATTTTCCTGCCCTGAAGAAAATGTATTGCTGCTGCCACAAACCTGTCTTTTGGCACTTTGTCACTTACAAGTGATGATAAAATTGCAACAAAGAGACTTCTTTTTAATCTCATAGGTCATCGTTTGTACTCTGGACAGTCCTCCCTGCTGTCCTCTCGTTTAGATTAGATAAGGTGGAAAAATCCTTTTGGTTGCCTCTAGCTCCTGTAAGCAACACCAAGGCCAGAAAGTCAGCACCAGCACACCATCGAATTTCTAACATCACAGCTCATGTCTTCACTTTGTTCATTTAGACTGGAAGTTCTGTAGACTTTTAAATAGATATTTTTTAGGTAGCTGGATTACAGGGAATCTTTTTGATTCATAGATTCATATCATAYTGTAAACCCTAAGAGGAAAGTTTAATCCCTTTAATTTTATGAGAAACCCAGAATCATACCATAGTTGTATTACTACAATTTCAACCATTATTGTACCCATCTGTTACTGCTACACACTCACATCTTTTTAAAAAATTCAGTTATTCAGTACAGCAATTCAAAGTTGCAGACAACTTGTCATAGAAAGAAAAACTGAGAAATTCAGAATAAATCCCCTTATCTCTATATCTGCTGAATATTTTAAAGAGAGGCTTTTGTATTAGAACATATTTTGAAGAAAAGAGAACACTTGTATGAACAGTGATTTTTTTGGCTACACTCTTTTTTTGCTAATTTTTCCAACATTTGTTGAGAGCTTTTCCTCCTCTTAGTCAGCTTCAGCTTTATACCTCAATGAAATCATAACCCTTTGACATAAAAAGTATTTCCAAAGTATCCTGCTTTGGAAATTTGATGTAGCAAACACAGTATTCTATCTCCAAACAGCAGTTTCCTTCAGTCTGAATCTCCTCCAATTTAAAGTGTGGAAAGAAAAAAAAAATTAAGTCTCCTGGAGAAGGCAGCAGGATAAGCAGGTGCGATTTGTTTTCCTCCTTTGCCTGTCAAGTTTGTCTTSTTCTGGCTTGTAGGGATAGGCATGAGATGGAACCAAAACTGATGTCCATGATTTCATACTGGGGCTGAACATACTCTTTCAAAAATTAAGGAGAAGTATCAGTGTCTAGGACCGATTCTCTACTATTTTTCTCTTATTCTGTGACTCTCAGTAGTGCAGAGCTGAAACTGTGGGGGCATCCCAGTCACTAGCGTACAAGAGGAGTCAGCTCACTCCCGTGGTCCCTTTTTCACACAAAGAGAGTGAAAAACACGTTAGGGAGAAGAGAGGCAAAACATGCTCACACATTTTCCACTGTTTCTGGAGAAAACTGCTGCTATCTAGGCAAGCGCTATCTCCAGGAAAAGCCATCATTCGTCAAGCTGGTGTGTGGCTGCATGTGGGCCTTCCCCTAAATTCAGAAGCAACTGAAATGAATACAAGCCTGGACTCACAGTCACTATGTGACTCACAGCTTCTCCGGAGAGAAACCCAACATTGGGCAGTGTAGAAGTGGACACTTAGGTGCCTAAAAAACCATTAAAGGCCAAACTCTCTGCCAGTGCCCAGGGGAAGCAAGCCTCGTTACTCCAAATGAAAGGATCTTTGCTTTCAAACCAATCACTACTGAAGGYTGTAGATATGACTCATTTACCTGGATTCACCCCCTATGAATAGAAATGTCCCAGGCCAGTCTTCTGCCAGTTGTGATGCTGCAAAACTCCAGTCCCCTAGATTAGACTAGAATCACTGCAGAGTCACTAGGTGAATGGGCAAAAGCAGAATAAGTCCAGGGAGGGCTCTGGCTACTGTATGGCACYTCTCACAATGTTGCTGAAAGTGAAGAATATGTACCCGTGTTGTCTAGCTTAACGTTACTAATTGAGAACCTTCATGATAAATAAAGATGCAATCCTAAATGCATAAGTTCAGAAATTTATTTTTCTCCTAAGGAAATTGCCCTTAGAGTTGCTAACTCTAAAGTAACTAGAGTTACTTTTTTAAGGTTGTATTTATTTTTATCTTCTAAATTTTCTAATACAGTATTATAGAAAAAAATACATCTAGAACCTTCTTTCCTTACTCAGAATTTGCCTTACAGTAGTGGTCAAAACTAGTACCTTTAGAAGTAAATGATTTGGAAGGAAAACAGATTTATACAACATTTTGAATATCTGTAATGGTTAAAAATATGAGTGCAAAAATGCCCAAYATAAATTTCATAGCCAAAAAGAAATTATACAGCAGAATAGCTTATAGTGGAGAATATTTTGTAGGAAGTATTAGACCTGAGAAGTTTGCATTTGTGATATAAAAAGCAATTCCTCAGAAAAAGGTGTAAATATTTTTGGCTTCCCAGTATAATACTGTATCCCAGGTACWTATATAAGTGATGGAATGTTACTTTTATGACAAGTTTCCTCTCAAACTTTTTCATTGCGTGAATCACCTGTTCCTGACCTTATGCAGATCACATAAGGATTTGCAAGAGAAGCATAAAAATGTATGTGCTTCAATGTTTAAAAACAAATAAATAAATAAATGCAAAAGCAAGAGGATTTCTTCGACTACAGAGTATAAAATAGAAACAGAATATCATGGACAAAAAATTCCAGAATGATGAAAAACATGAACAGTTTTAAGACACTGATTGATGGAATTTTCTCAACATTTTAGGAGGTTTTCAAAGTGTTAGTGCATTTCATAGCAACCGYTGGTAGTTTCTGAACTCAGGATTTACTAGGGGCTCAATCCTCAGCTCGGATACAAGCTATTTTGTCCTTGTCATCACCATACATTAGTCCCAAGCAAGCTGAGACTCTCTTGCTGGCCGTGCCGGCACACGCGCCCCCAGCAAGGCTCCGCGGCGCAGCGTGAGTCCGTGCTGCGGGGGCCGGGCCAGCCGCCCCATCTCACACACCCCTGCTGCYCCACAAAGCGACCACGGGGATATTTTTCCCCCCTCCAGCTCACAGCAGACGTCCTGATTCGGACTGCGATTTGCCCTCAAACACTGACTTATTCTGCAGCCCAGGTTGAAACCTCCTGGAGCGAGACCCCTAATGTCTATTTGTACTTGCAGTGAACCGGCTTTGGTAGCCAAATATGGGGGCTTCATCTTATCACAYAACCAAGAACAAGATAGATCTGTTTGAAAGCAGTTCCTTGGGGTAAATAGGAGCATACCATGACAGTGGTAAAGGGTATAGGTAGAGACAAGAATGCTTAATGCAATTGTGATACGCTGAAAAGTCCCACTGGATTTATAAAATATGTTTTTTGAAATCAGCAGGTAGATCAGGATTTAACAATCGATTTGCGAGCCTGGGCATTTTGTCTGCATGTAGGCATTATTGTTATCATCATTTTTAAAAATTTATTTTAAAGAGAATTAATAGTTCTCTTTTCTTTTTTTTTTTTTTTTTTTTTTTTTTTATTTGTTAATGTTTTGGTATTTCCTTGTTTCATGAAGCAAAATTTCTACGTTAGAGTCCTGAATCTTCAGGTTTTTTTTTTTTTTTCTTTGTTAATGTTTTGGTATTTCCTTGTTTCATGAAGCAAAATTTCTACGTTAGAGTCCTGAATCTTCAGGCTGGGCACATGGGTAACTCTAGCAACCTTTTTATTGGGCTACCACTTGGGCAACCCTGTGCTGAACAAAACACCCAAATCCACCCACCGGGAGCCAGGAGCTGCTGCCTGTGCGATGCCACCGCAGCTGGAGTGTGTCACAGCTGCTTAAATGTCCCCCCTGCTCCAGCATGGAGCCTCCAAGGCTCCAAGGTCTGAATGCAGTTTCTCATGGTCATGTAGTGCTTTTCTTTTTCCTATTTTTAAAAAAAAGGCAATTGTGTTTTAGTCCGTAAAGTTATTTTGAGGGGCATTAATGTGCTGCCACATAATTCTTCCTAGCAATTGATGGCAGGGCGTAGCCCAGACTTGCTTTGTTGACTTTTGAGATTTTCTCATCTTTGTTTACACTGGAAAATATAAGGCAAGCTCAATTAAATTATTTTTGAATCCACTAATTAAGTAAACAATTCTATCTTTGCTTTAGGAAAAAGTATATAAAAAAAGGTATTTTCTATCGCATTCTATACAGTTCTCAATTAGTGACTCTACTAGCATAATCCACAAGCTATTAGCATAATCTATATTATTCTCCAGCATCATCTATTTCTACATCCATAAAGGCATATGAAATCAGTATGAACCACACAAATACTATCTAGTTTTATTTTACAGTATTTCCTCCTACTACTACTCATTTCACCTATATATTCTTAAACTCATTATTAGGCAGGATATTTTGGACTAAAGGAGCCCTAAAATATAGGCTATGTTCTTGATAGAGATTGCCAGTTGCTGTGAGTGCAAGAGGGAATACTCAACGTGGCAAAAATTCCTTCAGAGTGAACTATCATAAATTTTTATTATTCTTACTGCAACCCTTCAGGAAGTCTTGCTCTGTTTTCTATATTTTCTTTCTAATTTCTCAACAGTTTATAGTTTGGCTTTGTGTCTTTCCAATGTTATAATTTTAGGTGCACCTTTCTGAGAGACAGTGCTATTACCTTTTTTATCCAAATCTAGTATTTCTCAAGCAAATTCCTGCTAGAAGACTCCCCAAAAAATGAGATTTCAGAAGAATAAATGTAGCTTGGAGAATGTATTAAACTTTTGAAAAACAACACTTTGGATTTAAACATGTCAGACATTTAGWTTACCCTTTATTAAGGTCCCAGCAGACAAAAGCTTGCTTTTACTTTTGTTCTTCAAAATCTAATATGGCAAATACAACAATTTGTTGGTATTAGTGTAACTAAACACAGAGCACACTCTAGTACTGCGGCTTTCTGTGACAACAGCATTGAAATTGCTTTATGATGTAAGATCAATTAATTTTTTCATTTGGTTTATTGTTACAGGTTGGAAGGAATGTGGAGATTGATTTTTGTCAGTAGATGTCGACTTACATTTATGCTCGTATAGATTAGATGTCCATACTGGATAAGAAAGGACAYGGTGTTTTCCCATGATTTGAGAAGCAGTTCTTCAGTGTGAGAACTGATATAAGGGATAAGGTTAGAAATGAAAGGGACTTGGAGTTTCGTTTATTTGGGCAAGGAGACTATACAAGTTGGGGATGCCTCCTGGCTCTACATAGATATTTTTGCAATCTCTGACTAATTCTTGTTGTATTGAGGTTCAGCAGGGAGCATTTTGTCGTTGTTGAGGCCCTGAGAGCCTCARCTTGGCCGCCAGCTTGAAGACTCTGCCGCTGATGGCCTTCAAGAGGACTCTTCTAGCAAGCTCTGCCAGGAAGTTCCCCTTCATCCTGTTTATGTGGGTCCTAACGAAGCACTTCAGCTTCTCCTTGTAGCCCCAGTCTCAACATTCATTACAGCAAATCGGCCTCTGCTGTTAAAATACGGTACAGATCAAAGCAGTGTSTGCCCCATTAATGACCCCTCAGTCACGGATCATCATGTTTTAGCCAGGCTGAAGTGTGGCAAGCAGTGTGATGACACACTGCTTGAAGTGTGTCATCGAAGAACAGTTGAGAATGGCTGTTTGTGGTCATCCTTCACTGTACCTACACAGCTGATAAATAAACAAATCAGCAATGACAAAAACATCTTCTCTTTAAGAGCTATATCAGAGGGAAATCATAAGCATTTAAAATATAGCTTTTTGTATGTTCACTTCTAGTCCCTACTTCTAAGGTATTGTATAGTGAAGGATGAATATGAGACATTTATGACTGTTTTGGGAATCCCATGAGTGTCTGGGATTAGTCTGAAGCAAGGCTTTCTTTGAAGGTCATGGGAAGATTTTGTCATTCAACGTCAGCCCTCCTGACACGCACTCCTCTGAAGGCATTTGGCTTCACATTATTCAAGAGTTGTGAACAAACATACGTTTATAATCAGCGCACAGTTAGGATTTCTTAAGTGATGTTGCATATAGTGTTAAAGTATTCTTCCAGAGGGTCACAGAAWAATCAGGGAATGTTGAAATTGTAAAATAACAGCTTTGCTTGATGGAGGACCACTGCCCTGTCAGCAAGAGCCAGTGCAATGGCGACGTGGGCCCTGTAGCCACAACTACCCTTCAGCTAGCCCTCTCCTTTGCAGTCTCGCCATAGCAGCACAGGCACCAGGAAACCAAACACACCAGAAACAACCATCTAGTAGATCTGTTGAGTAAATATAATAATCACATAACTTTACCACACAGCAACATAACCAAATGGGGACTAGTTTGTGTTTCATAGCCGCAGCAGTATTGGTTTCTTAGGTGGGCTGTGCAGCACAAGCATGTAGACATGCCCCAGATTTCATATYTTCTTTCCAAGTGTATTTAGCTTTTCAGGGAACCTTTAACTCTTAACTTTTCAGCATGAAATTGAATGAAATGTTCATTTAAACAGTGCTACTCCTGTAAATTGTAGTATTTTTATCTGATTGCCACCATATGCTAACTGCTTTACTGACAAAGATGACAGTCATCTGCCGTTCAATCATTTGAATATCAGGATACTTTAGTAGAAAGACAGAAACTCCTTGTTCCCTATTTACAGAAATTATTTTATCTTCTTGGCAGTTTCCAGAAAATTCAGTGACAAGATTTGCGAACAGATTGTCAATCAGGCCATAATATACCACCTATAGCCTGCTACTCTATAGGAACACCAAGAGGGGGAAATCTATTATACAATTCATCACAGGGTCTTTCAAAACAACAGTGCAAAACAGACTGTTCCAGCTACATCTGTTCCCTCATTGTGAAAACTTCCAGCCCATTGAGACGTTGGAGAAAGGGAGGCATTCTCACATCGTGTGCGTATGAAAGCGTAGGGAGCKCGTCATCAGGCGAGGATTCTGGAACACAAACTGTGATGCACAGTCACTGCTTTGAATTGTTAGAGAATAAGTTGGGAGGAAAAATATAAATATTCTCTGTCCTGGGGTGCCAG
Organism: Eudromia elegans; assembly: GCA_003342815.1. Lineage (NCBI taxonomy): Eukaryota > Metazoa > Chordata > Aves > Tinamiformes > Tinamidae > Eudromia > Eudromia elegans. The sequence continues at coordinate 954,023 of PTEX01000053.1, read as the reverse complement.
AAGGCATGAAGAATCACCGCTCAATAAATCTTGTTGGGTTAAAAAATGAAGCTGTGGCACCTCTAGGACTGAACACGTAGGATTACCTGATTTATGGGAGTTATGAAGTTACAAGGTGCCACTTGAGAAGCCCAAGGCAGGGAGTTCTGCAGGTGGAAGGATAAATAGTGATTATATTTGATTTTCAATTCTGAGACAGGAAGGAARAGAAAGTTCTGTCAGGGCTCAATCACTCTTTGAGACCCTGTGCTGAAAATATCTTTCTACCAGATATAGCGATATATACCAATATCTTTCTACACYGGCATCTGGGCAGTTTTTGGTATGGCTTCAGGGTGATCGTTTCTTAAAAAACACTGTTAGTAAAAAATCAAATGCTTAGTGAAGATGTGTATTTTCAAACTGTTAAATTAGGACACATTTTCTGTGAGATCAGGAACATTGGACACTGGTAAAAGTGAGGTGAGAGATCTCAACCTCATGATCAGGCAGGTCAATAGAGAAGGAGTTAGTTTCCAGACGTCAAAAGTGTGTGGGCACGTCCTTGGTGATGGATCCTTTTAAATGCAGCTGAATAGTGGACCAAAGCCTGCTCATGTCACTCCTGGAGATAGTCCCAACAACCCAATTCAGAATAACTTGAATAGCTAAAGCTTTCTAGGGTTGCTCCCACACTGGAAGTACAGTTTGTTTCTGTTGAATCACTCATTCTCTTTACAAAACAAATATGACTAGTGAATCATATTAAATGAGAGAAAAAGTATGTAAGGAGAGAAAAAAAAGTAKGTACTGGAAAACAAAATAAACAACAACAACAAGAACAAAACAAAATTTTCTGCTTGAACTTAGGCAGAAAAGCCTAAAGTCTCTGCAGTACTCTAAGGCTCTCAGGAACTCCTGTGGGAACTGTTGAAATTAAGTGCTAAGGGAAATCCAGACCAGATTCACTTAGCTAACTCACTTTACCCCATGATTTGTGCCTGCTTTTTTCCCTTTTCCTTCCTACCYAAACTAGTATTTCTTAGGAGCTTCTGTTGGTCATCTGAATCTTTGTTAGAGGTAAAGGTAATAATGCCATTTATACGTAACACTGTCTCTCATTATCAACTTCTAATTTCAGCTGCCCATGAAACTCTATTTTTTTGTCAGACTTAAAATGCACCTGCCATAATTTCCCTCACCTCTCTGCCTCTGACTCTCTGGTTTTTTTTCTATTTTTCTTACTTTTTTTTCTCTTTATTTCCTCCTTTCCTTCTTTCTTTTCCAGCTTTCAGAAATAGAGGCTTTCCCAGTTGATACTGCCATAGGGGCTGGCAGCAAGCTCAGGAGCAGAGAGGTCCTGAGAAGCRAGTGCTGATCCTCAGGCAAAATGCAGCTTCTCGAGGGGGGCTGAGGTCTGCAAAGAGCCTGAGCAGGATGAGACACCCCCAAGCTACCAAGGGGACAAAGGCTAGTGAGCCAGAGGGTAGATGCAGAAGGATGTTTAACTTTGTTCCACTCTAAAACATGAAACTGCAGCCAGGTTTAGGAGGAAACTTTGTTTCATCATGCTGCTGGGAACATAACTCACTCGTCTGCGGGAAGTCCATATGAAAGATCATGGTTAATACATGAGCTCAGCCGGGACAAGCCTGTGTTGGGAATATGAAACTCCCCTCCCYGTGGCCAGTGTGATTCTCTGGCAAAACTGCTGCTCTTCCAGGGCGCTTYGAAAGAGTATGAATAAGGAGAAAATTAAATAAATAGGACACTAACAGGAATATARTAGTTGTAATGTACAAAGCATTCATTATTCTGCATTTTTCACTATGTTATCACAGACTATTTTGTTCTGAAAGATCCTGGCTTATTCCCAACTTGATATATTGTTTTTTTTTTCAATCCAAAACTTCAGGCAAAAATAAATTTTCTTCCTAAAATGAGCTAAATTTTTCTTTAAAAAGAAATTAATTTGTTTTGGTGCTAGGTGTTCCCTCAGTCAAAATAGGACTTGATGAAAAATGGAAAATCTTTGTTACTCTTGCAATTTTAAAATMAAATTTAATATTAACCTTTATTAAGCAATGTTGTGTGTTTAGAATTTAATAGCCTAGTGAATTAGAAATGTGCTATCCTTCTAGACTTGGTTAATAAACTTATCTTGTGCACCTCATAACTAACTTTGTCAGGTAAGAGCCAAAGTGCTGCTCTTTCTGTGGACACCTGTGTGTAATTCCACAGTGGACTTCCCCAGGAACAACTTGGCATTATTGAAGATTTGTCTTGAAAGATTTATCTTACTCTGTTAAAGCATGTCATTAGATTTATCTCTTTCGGTATCATAGGTCTTCATTGAGTCAAATAAACCATATTTTGTTTACCGCCCTGGAAAGATATAAATGCTAAATACTCTTTAACTTTATTTTATGAGAGTGAATATTATATTCTTCTTTCCAGTGACCTTTTATTGCCTTGTGAATAAAAAAATAATTTACCAGACAGAAATAACAGCCAGAGGAAGGTGGGATTTATGAGCATGCCAACTCCACTAAAACCAAAGGATAAACATAATAGTCTCAGAATAAAATAGTGAATTATCTAGCACCTTATCCTCAAAACTTTAAAATAACTTTACTCACAAAACCAGAGCTTTACTTACATTACCATCTTAGAAATAAGGGAGTACAGTTTATAGCTTCTTCCTATTTTCAGTTCCTTGTATCCTAATGTATCTATCTCAGAAATAATTAGATATGTTGTATTTGTAAGAAGGGAGAAACTGAAAGAATTGTCCATCAGGACTACGATTTGTCATTAAATAAATCATCAGGAGAAGGGCTCTAAAGTCTGAACTCAGCAGATTTTGATATCATCATAGAAGAGAGTTCTCCGTGGTAAATTATTCTCTGTGGTAAATTATTGTGTGAAGTTTACAACTTTTCAAAATAAGGTAAACATCATGTTTATATATTGGAATCTGTTCTAAAGGATCTTTTAATTTAAAACAGAGACTCCTTCAAAAAATGACAATGTAAAATGGCAACTTCGTTTTCCAGAAATCCATGTAGTGAAGAACGAAATACTGAGAGCAGATTTCAGGCAAAAGTGTTTGTAAACAGCAATTTCTTGCAAAACTGTTAATTGTTAACTATGACATCTGYGCACATACAGATAGGGTCTGTATAGTGCACCTCTGTTAAGCAAAATCAAGGAATCAGAAATTTATAAATGCTAGAACAGGAAGGCTCCTTGTGTCATGGTACCTCATTTCTGTTGTCATCCATATAATCACATGTTCTTAAACCTGCATATTTTATATTAAATATATAGAGCCTATTTAAGACACTGTATTGTCACAGGGCTTTTGTGGAACCTCTCTCTGGAAGCGACCCTGTGATCAGTGAGTTCAGCCTTCTGCCGTCATAAGTAACTAACACAAATGAGATCCTAAAGTGTTCAAAATTTGGCCTCCAGCTTTTYCCACTGGAAGGTAATTTGAAGAATTTCTCTGTGCTGGTGCTCATGAATGTTCTCATATTATGCCCATTTTTTCCTTTTCTGCAACTTAAATAGCTGTTTTCTCCCTCTGATATTTACCTGGCTGATATAAGGAAAAATCCCTTTTCAGAACTCATATTCACATGCTACAGAAGCCAAGCTCTTTCCTTGTCTGTTCACAACACTGTCTTTGTATTTCCTTGATCACCTTTGCTGACCTTCATTGAATACTATCCAGAAGACCAATACTCTATAGAGTTTTCTATATGAGACCCTCCAACACTTTATAATATGGCATTGGTTCTCCCTGTTTTCTCTGGAGGGAATTAATTTATTTATTTTTTTAAGACACATCCCACTGGTGGTTCATTTATCCTCTAAATAACTGAAATTCTAGATCTTAATTGTCCAGTTCTGTCTGATGAGCTTCCATATTCCTTGTATTAATCTCTGATTTGTTTTGCAGTAAATACTTTTCATACTGTTTCCATTATTCTGTTCCTCAGAGTCACTGGTTCTACCTGTATGGTGGCCTGATCCTTTTCTTTCCTTGATGGTGCTTTTCCGCTTTGTATCAGCAGCAGATGTCATTACCACACCTCCAAATTTGTSTCAGAATTACAAATGACAATATTACAGTGATATCTTTTATGTGAATTTTTATTAAATAATCCAAGTAGAAACCTCTCTAACAACTCCCTTTTCCCTTTTCCAAAAAATTTCTTCTTGTCACTTTATTAAACAATGCTCTGCATCAATGTTCATGTTTTCCAGCTCTCATTATTTACCATATGACATCATAACAAAAGCTATTCTAAAGTYCAGACCCATTCTACACTTTCTGTGAATGCAGAAATGGTGATCTTCTTAAAACAGTCTAGTTTGATAATCTCACTTTTTATTTTAACCTACTTCCCATTTATAGTTCAATCTGACTTTGATTTCATTCAAGATTCTTATTGAAACCTCGCCCATGGACAGATCAAACTCACAGGTATATAGTTGGTTAAGTAATTCTGCCCCCTCTATCTTTTCTTGACTGTGAGAGACTAGTAAGTATTGGCTTTGCTATTTTTCCAGGCACCYGATGCTGCACCTGCACTCACAGATCAATACTTGGCCTTTGATTTCGTATATCAGTYCTTTAAAAGTTCTAGGATAGACACTGTTGCATTTTGTGCTTCGAATCTGTTTCCAGTTAGCACTTAGTAATTTCTACTTCTCTATTAGCCAGTCGAATGCCTTGGAGAGGGAGGAGATAGAAGATGGAAAGAGACCAGACACCAAGGCCTCCCTTTGCAAGRTTGCCTGTAAAACTCCTTTTTCAGGCAGTTTCTGTGTTTAGGTGCAACATGAGAGGGGAGAGAGAAAAGAAGCGAAGAGTCTGTGCAAATGTGAGGAAGAGAAGTAGAATTTCAGGAGAAACARGAGAGAACAGGGCCTTGCTGCACTACCTCAGGTCAATGGTCATGCCCTGTGTTAAATCGGGTTCAGGATAACTTAGTATATAAACATCAGATATCTGCTTCCTCTAGAGAGGATGCGGTTGAAGGAGGAAACACATAGCAAAGAGTTGTCTGTACCTTGTTCATTGCCTCCGAAGTTGCAATCTCCAGATTCCCATCCAGCTCCTTTAGAAGTGCTTGGGACAGACCCTGGGAAATTCACAGGCAGCTAAAATGGATCAGGTGACAACTTTTCCCTTTCTTTGCTGAAGTTTTTAGTTTATATTCATTGTATTCCTTTTTAAATTACTTTTCTTGTTTCATATTTCGAATGTTTTTTTTCTTATTACCGGCACACTATTACGTACTGATGAAATTTCACAGCTGTATATGTTTCCTATGCATGCGAATTCTTCAGAAATAAAAAATCAACTCAGTTCTTACTGATYGCTAGTCTAGAGACACTGCTCAGTCATAAATGATGGAGGAGATTAGTGACCAACATTCCTGGAGGGGGTGGCATTCACTGTCTGATGCTTTCAAGAGACCCTTTCCAGGTCTCCCATCATCATCTCCTCCATAGMAGACTCAGGTAAATGAGTAACTTTGCATAATACTCTACTTGAAAACAAGTGCATCCATTTCTGCGTRTCACACAGAATATGCTTTACAGCTACACCAAATATTTTCTACTACACAAAATAACAGGAAGAAAACCTCAAGGGAATTATTATTTAAGTCTCTATTTTAGGTAAGACGGAACAAAAATTCTACTGTGCTAACATTTCATAGATTTTAGCGCTAAGTTAATGACAAAAAATGTTTGTGAAGAAACTGTCCATTTTACACCTGTAAAGGAGTTTTCTTGACACAGCAGCTGTGCCTGCTTCATGTAGATGACAGGCTGACAAATGGAAAGATTATTTCTGTTCCTTCTTTCGTTTTAGAATCATAAATCTAAAAAATGTGGAATAGATTTTTTCTTGCATCTTATATGATTTTATAGGAAGATCCAAGATGGCAGCGAGGGCACAGGTCCAGAATATAAATTAAGGTCTGTACTGGTACATCCAGCAGTTGCTCAACATGAGTTGACAGTATCTTTGTCAAATCAATATACAACGCTTTGTAGAACTAGTGGGGTAAGTGGATATATCTGGTAAAACTAACAATGTGTTGCCCATTCCGTTGACACGAGCGCTTATTTAGTAAAAGTGTTTTGATTCAAAGTCAGTTTTTGTATTTACACTATTGCCAACCCTGTAGAAGCAGCTGTCTCAGCCGTCTGTGTAACCTCATGCTCAGCAGAGCAGTTCTCTTCAGCTTAGCCTTGAGGCGAATATGTATTGCTACCGACTCAAATACTAAGAAAAGTTACACAAAGTTTTCCCCAAAAAAGTTCTTAAATTTAACAAAMATCTCCCTCCATACATATCTGTGGCAATTCAAAGGCAGTGGATTAGCTTGTGTTTGTGCTAGTGATCAGCTCAAGCCAGTGAAAATGTCATCCTGGAACACAGCAAAGTGTCTTCAGAAGACCATAGCAGAGGCTTGTCTCTAAGATTGCTAGCACAGTTAGGCTATAAAATTCTTACTAAGCCTTAAATAATGTATCACCCRTGTAATTTTGTGCTGTGATGACCAAATAATTTCTTAAAGGAAAAGTATTTTACTTCTGTCCTTTTCTCCTTTTTCTCCTCTAGGACATATATGAGAGCACATGATCTTATTTTTTCTTAGTTAAAATAATAAGATTATATGATCAGAGGACCCTAATATCATCTTTTAGCGCCTTAAAGCCCATTTGTGTCACAAAATTCCATAGGGGAACCTTATTTTTGAGTCCTTGAGCAGAACTCRGGATTTATGCTTATATTTTGCATATATAACAATGAGCAACATCTTGCTTACAATTTTATCTGTAACAGCAAAATAAGTGCATTAACTTTAAAGTAGAAGGTGTGCCCTGGTGTAGCTTCCTGGTTCAGATAATACATAGGAGAACAGCCTAAGGCAGAGAGAAMAAAACTGTTTGAAGTGGGCTGGGGTGTTTGGTGAGTGGGAGGCACYGAGCTCCCCACTGCCTTCCCTCTCCCTCCCACTCCCTGTGTTCAACATCCATTTCCAGAGGGAGTGAAACAGGGAAGAAGCAGCGAGGTCGTTCCGTTCCTCCTCCGTAGCATGTCCGCCTTCTGAGGATGATTCAGGAAATGATCCTTTTTCATGCATTCTACCTTTTGGCAAGCATGTTCCCCGTGAAGGATGCCAGCAGCATTTCTACCTCCAGGAGAAAGGAGATAAAAGCATAAGTAAGATTTAAGAGTTAACTATTTTTGGCTATGTTGCATAGAGCAAAAGTCCTATTTTCTCCTTGAGAAATTCATTTTGCACGAGTTGACTGAGGCAAGTCAGGGACAGAACTCAGAAGACATCTCTGTGATTATAAGTGCAGCAGACCAGGGATCAGCAGCACAACTGAGATTCAAATATAATGAAAAAGGGGAAATCACAAAAGGCAGAGCTGCTGCTACAGTCATTACTGGCTGAAATCCCATAGGAGCTGCTGCTTCTGGAACACCAGGCAAACACCGTGCTGCAGATCAGGTGTGTCCCATGGCACGCACACCACCMGCTCTGCTGCACCGGCACCGTGCCAAGCCAAGCTGGGACAACATCCTCCAATAAAGGCATTTCTACCCTGACCTCCAGGAGAACATTTTTACTTTGCTGACAAATGTGCTAAGAAAAGGCAGCTCACTGCTTATTTACAGGCTGTTACAAGCTGGTASTGCTCTGAAAACACACTGGTGAAATGTGAGTGCGCTCTACAGCAGGTCCTGTGTTCTCCTAAGCCAAACAGCTCTGGTCGATGGCTGTTCATGTTTCTTATCTTTGCACTCTCCCAAATACGAATGCTGAGTTTTTCAACACACACAACACTGAAGACTTGCTACTCATAGTCTCCAGTCATTCCTATACATTCTCTTAAGTCACGTCTAACACCAAGTGTGATCTGAGACTCCAAGGTGTCCCGTGGCTTGGACTAGAACCTTGCCACCTCCCTTGGCTTGGGAAGAAACCTAGAAGCGAAGCCAAAGAGAACACGATTGTCTGAAGGTGATCTGGACTGTAGCCTGCGCTTCCCGATAGTCTAAATTCAGCCTCCTCCTTGGTCTCCAGGTGTCTTATCCGAGATGAAGGATTTTGCAGACAAATCTCAGCAGAAGAGTTTCTTACTCACAAGCACTTTTAAGAGAGCACTTCACAACACTAGTGTTTATGAAACGGTGAACTGCACTAATGCATTTTCCTCCCCTACCAAGGAGGATGTAAACAGTCCTCTCGAAGTCACTTGACTCTTCTTTAYGAAGTGTGGTAAGTTACAGCAAGGCACTTAACTGATCTGATACTGCACAATGTTTTGACTGGTAGGCTGGAGCTATGCAACGTGTTTGAACATAACACCCGTGAAATACATTAAATATTGATTAATTCAGTAACTGTTGCAGAGTATAATTATGAATAGAATATCACTGTAAAGMTATTATGTTTCATGTAAGTATTCTACCAAATCTAATTCTTGGCCCTATGTTATCCAGCATTTACAATTTTAACTTGTAAATGCCAAAAAAAATTCCTTACTAATAAAATTTGTAAATATCTCCAAAATCAAGAAAGAAAAAAAACCAATCAAATTTACTTATCTTCAAAAAKGCATATTCAATTCAGGCCCAAATGTGAGGCACAAAGAATACTGCATTAAACAAAATCATGGACTCTTAACACTGGAAACAGAAGTTCCAAAAAAGTCATGGCTGTTGGAAGAGACGATCTCAGTGCTCAGTGCTGTGGAAAGAGCAGTAGTTCTTGTACGTAAACAGGACAATCTTTTGTAAGAAGGTTGTATGAGAGAATATTTGTTCACTCTTTCATGATAGGCAAACTAGAGCACATGACTTGAAAACAGAATGGGACAGACTCAAAACAAACAAGAAGAAGTGGGGTTTTTTTAATGTTCCTTTGTTATTTTTAATAGTGCATAGTTATACAGTTAAGCTTATTCATAAACAATATTATACACACCAAAAGCCTKTGCTGGTTCAGAAAATGATACAAGTTCTTGTAAGCACTTTCTATGGAGTACTCTTGAGCACAGAAATGTCTTCATTTGCCATAAAGTTGTAGGGTTTTTTATACTTTCACAAAATTATCCACTATACACCRTGTCACAGACAATCCATTGACCTATCCGGGCCTGGGGTCTGATCTAATACAGCTAATTCCATGTTACTACTACTATATTTACYATGTGATCAGTGCTCTAATATTGTGTCTAATTCTGATATGCACAGTCCAATAAGGAAATGAAAACATTAAAGACCTCAACAGTGTTATGAAACAGATCCAATGATGAAAGAACCTGACTTACTTCTTTTAACACAAAGGTTTAGAAATAATTTTCTCATGTTCCAGAAGTATCTGTCAGGCTTGCCAGAGGAGAAAAACAAGTGTGCATCACGTTAGGATTCATCTGACTAAACAGAAAGGTCTATCTATGAGTTGGTCAATCTAGAATCTCTGTAYTATCAATAGAGACATTGTCAGAGGATGGTAAAGCACAATTCATCTCATTCTAAAGTAGGCGTCTAAGTCAAGTCAGATGAATCACTCCTTTAAAGTTTCTATTTGTTCCACTGTCTATAAAAGGCACACAGTGTGACTCGTGCACTTACTTGTAAATGTCTAAGTTTGTGCCCAAACTTGGATGAATCTTTCCCCTAATGTCTAGAAGCTGARATTAGACAATTAGTGATTGGAACATGGTACTGAGTACTGAGATTATAGCTTTTCTTTCCAAGGCTTTCTAAAAATTTAAGATTCAAATTTTTTTTTTTTCCTTTTTTTTTTCATGTAGAAGCTATCCTTGAGTTGAAACACAATTATTGGGCTTGCAACTGAGGAGTCCTCTGGCCAATATAACASAGGAGGTTACACTGCAGAATCATAATGGCTTTATAAATCCATGTCTTCAATCACTGTTAATGAGGCATGTTTTCAGTTCCTGTTAAGTGGCTCTTGGTCAATACAGATGTGCCATTTACCTGCAGGTTTTCCCYACAAGTGCTAGGCTGCTGGTGCTGTGTTTACTTCAACCAATGTAATGTTACAAATCAGCTTCTGAATCTCAGACACCCTGAAGTGTCCTGTGAGGACCAAGGGCTGATTTAGCAGTAGCTCAGGAGATGGTAGCTCTTCCCCYTAGTGCTCTGCTCTGTGCCTCCATCCAAAGCAAAGTTGCAACGCAGCACAGCCCTCTCTATCAATATCATGACAACATCCAGCCTAYTGTATTGTTTGCTCCTCCTCTGTAGCCAAATTTGTCTTTGCATCATCTTAGTTTGCAGTGAAAATGGCTGAATTTAAACTCAGACATTAAGGAGAGTCATTCTCTACTGACAGGTTTATCTGTAGGCCGGAATGACACTATATCCATCATTGTCATAGAGAAAAGGCAACTGCATGGACATGCAGTGAGTACTCTTGTTGTGTGGTACTCTTGTTCTCGTAAATTAAAATGGCAAGCAAAACATTGACTAAACTTACTGTTCATAAATACGATTTTATTTTATTTTGTGTTCCTGCCATTTAGGATGACTAACCAAAAATTGTATGAACTGTGTTCTTATGGTAGTGGCATGAAATCATACTGTGAGCTGATAATATAACCACACATTGACTGGTACRAAAATTTTACCAGGTAGGAATTTTTCTAGTAATGTTGTCAAATCTATGACAAGSAAAGTAGTTCCTGGTACTTCCCCTAAATTATTCTTTGTGTTATTAGAAATCYTGCTTTTTTGATCAAGAATGGCACAAGGGGAGGGGACACTAAAGAATACTCTAAAACCAGAAGCATCTGTTTCTCATAGGCTGGACAGTGMCCAAAATCTCTGGYCATAACCACTGCCTCAYCCCATCTGTTTTCATCTCACAAGCRAGCATGGCTGGGAGAGAGCAATATCTGAAAGGTTTAAATCCCTGGTTCCTAAAGCTGCATCTCCAGCAGCAGGTGCTCAGACATCTCTAAGGTACTATCAGCAGGCYTGGCCATAAATCACAGAGACTTGCTGTTTACCACTATGACTGATCTCCAAACACAGGATCAATGCAGCTCATTCGTGAAACCTGAGAACAAGTGTATATATAAGAGAAAGTGTCGAGAAAGACAATATTAAAAAGAAGGTCAAACCTTAATTCACCTTGGTTCCCAGAAACRTTCCTTAAAGCCGCCTGATGAGAATAATTTCACAGCCTGTGAGGACTACATTATATCTGCCCTTAAACAAAGTCTTTCAGACTACTGACTTATTTTTATTCTAAAAAATATTTATTGTGGTGACATCCTCTCTTACCAAATAAAGCAACTGAATTAAATGCAGCTTTCAGCTGTATTTTTGCTGCGAGGAGGCTCACTCAAGGTTTTGTCACAATTTAAGGTGATGGAGAGTCATCTTTCTGCACAATTGCAGGAGATGCTTGAAGAAGAGGAGGCGGCATGTCATGGCAGCGATGCATGGTGCAGCCCGTATCCCCTGCACACCCTCTGGGAGGGGGCTGCAGGAGAGGAAGGGGGGCCAGAATTCTTGTCAATTTAATTCCTTTCTCCTTGCACAGAACAAGGTCTTTACGTCGTTACCCTAGAAAAACAGAAAAAAAAAAAGCTTTACCTTTGGCTCCAGCACCCAACACTGAGATGCAGGAGGAAGACTCATGGCGTTTTGTATCCCTTTGCTGAGTGCTCACTGAACCAGTTTATTCCCTGCTGYGTGCACCATGCAACTAAGGAAGCACACTACCTATCAGAATATGTATGTAAGGTGAGACCAAAGATCTGTCTAGACCARAATGCCATTTCTGGAAGTGGGAGGTAGCAGATGTTGTGGGAAGAGTGTAAGAAAAAGGCAAACGTAGAGTGGTGCTTTCCTAGCRTGGTCTCCCAGACTCCAGAGATTTGTTCTTCATGGTTTTCTCAGCTAGAGCCAGTATCTTTCCTCATCCTCATCATTTCCACCAACACACATGCGCAGCACCTCAGCTAGAGGTGATCCTCATTCAGCAATGCTGCCGTAAATAGAGTATGTGCAGTTCTTCTGATTGTACTGCATTAACTTACAAGCAAGATCAGGTGTGCTCTTGCTGCATTGCCTCTCACTGAGTGGCACAGATGAAACATGATAATAAATAATAAATGGTGAACCAAACCCCCCTCTCTGACAAGAATCACTAATAATGCACCAGCAGGACTTTGTTAATGTTCATGGAGTTGCACTAGATTTTCACTGSACTGTGTGACATGTTTAAATGATGAACTAGAAAAAAAGTGTTGCAGTTAGCACCTCAGAAGAGAGCTTTGCTGACMTGGCTGGGTACATGGGCAAAGGAAACATTCTCACCATACTCTTCCACTAGTCCAAACACTGAAGGAATCTTTGTAGGCAAGAGAAGGAGAAGACAACTACCTTGAATATACAATTAACCTAGAAATATTAGCTTCTCACTCAATTTTAAAATTAGAAGATAAAATTCAGACAAATAAATTCTCCTCACACTTCAAYGCTTCTCAGTTTTTGAATAAAAAGTGAAACCAAGTGACTAAATCTTTGACAATTTGTATTGGCCCAGCATCTCACCCTGCAGTGTTTTCAACTCTGGCAACAACAACAGAACTTTTAGGAATAAAAACTCTGACTGATTTTCTAGTTAACTTAATTTATTGTAATTAGCTTTATGTAATTACACATACAGCTGTTCTGCACCCTCAACATAGCTCAGGGGACTATTTAAACTGCTTAAGTCTAAATGTCATGTTTTAGCACAATATAGAGCACAGTATTCTTCTTTGCAGGATCTGGTGGGAGGGAAGGGCACTCAGGAGCCCATACTTCCACTCTCAACACACTCGCAGCATATTCTTCTCTCCCACTTTTCTTTTTAGAAAGGGATGAGATATCTGTTACTTTGCTAAAAGTACTCCAGTGAGTCTTGTTGACAAAGAAGTGTGAATATACCTCAAAAACAGCCTTAATCTCAGCTTTTATGCTGACTTTGGACTGCTGGTATAAAGAGGTCTTTTTCTTTCCCTATCGCAGATAAAATGTGGAAATATTTATGATATTCAACCCTATACTACAAATCTCCTAAGGAAACTTTCTTTAAAATAATGCTTTTCATAAGGATTTTTTTCCCACTCCGTTCACAAAGCATCCCACTGCCCCTAAAATCTGTTAATAAGTTCTGTATCTAAATCATCTCAGCACAAACGGCAGCATGGTTTCAGCAAATCAGACACATAAACAATCACCTTCTTCCACTAGGACTGCATTGTTTATTAAAAGTCAGTAATGACAGTAGGCAAGACTGGAAATTTAATCTTCCTTTCTATCAGATGAGATTGTGCAAGGTGACCTTCACTGCACTTCAGGCACTCACGTGTACTGTATTCCACACACAGATAACTAAWATTGTCCAATTCTTGTTGTAATGATATTTCACTCTAATAGTTTATCCTAATTCTCCTTCCTGTTATTAATCCAACAGCCAGTTGTGCTATACTTATCTTTACCACGTCTTCCCTGTTTAGTCATACTTTTGCAAACAACATGTAGAAGGTACCAGAACATCTTGGGGATAATTACTCTTCAACTAATTTGAAGCAGTAATGATGATATTCTGGATTTTTATGGAGCAAATGTTTTATGTTTTATTRATTGCACTTGATCTTTCCTTTGGTGTTTTTCCTGATGTCTAATAGCTTTCTAGTTTGACTGTTTAAACTAATCTTGTGCTGCACATCTTGTACCCCAAAAGAAAGCCTTTATGACAATACTCTAAAGCCCAGATGCTGCCATTTGGAGAGAGCAAGTACTTATGCAGAAAACTTTAGTCAGAAGTGTGTGACTTGTGCAGGAGAAAATCTAACAGATTGTGCCCTTTCATGAACCCTAGGCTTAAAGTGTGGATTTTTCTTTTTTTTTTTTTGGTCTAATACAATCACAGTTTCTACCTTCATCTCATCTAGGTACCTCAGGTCTTGCTTATAACATCATATCCTATTTAAACATTACGTTTAATAATATAATCTATAAAATATCCTACTTCTCTATCTTATTTTTTCTATATGTCATCCTCTTCCTCCATGCACTTCAAGGCACAGAAAAATGCAATAATTTTTATTCTCCCATTCCTACTGTAACTTAGGGAAGCACCATTTAAAAGCTCTGAATACAACTATAAAACACAGAGTGCATGGAGTCCATGGTACTTTTCAAAAGGTTTGTGTCAGAGAAGTGATTACAGAGTCTGATTACTCTTTTAGCTCTCCTGCCTCCTCAGTACAACTGTTTGGTGAGGCTGAGGATATGAAGCAAGAACTTCTTAACAATCAGATTAAGGCAGACTTTAAAGTGAACACTAAATAATTCTTTTCAGATGAAATGCTGGTTATTTCTTGCATCACTTACAGAAAAAGCAGATCTCTGCACAACAGATGGAGGYCTCGCTGTCCTGCTGTGCCTCTCAGCTCCTGTTTTGCAGATGAGTGAAACACCAAGGCAGATATAGCCCTGAGCCCCTTTTCAGTGCACTGCTCCTGGGTGCMGAGAGGCTAAGAGGCTGAAAATTAAACTCTTCTCCATGAGTTAGGAACATGTTTCACGACAGACAGGCACCAGATCCTGGAGTTAAGTAAAACCATTCTCAGCTGCTAAAGCAATTTGCAGTGCAGAAACAGTCCACAGGGCTGTTATGGAGGCAGAGAGTAATAGTCACGGCCTTCTTACTTTAGGTGAGGTAGACCTTTACACAATTAATTCTTTAAAAAGCCATCTAAAATTGCTTTCATTTGTTACCCATGAAGCTGATTTTTCCCCTTTCTTCCTTTCTTTTCTACCTAGAGAAAGTCAGAAGTTTGTGGAGTTAAAAGTCACAGAGTGGTGTTAAATAAAAAGCTCTTCTAGACTCCTCAAAACTCCTGATCAGTGCCCTTATCTATGTTCATAGCTGGGCAGACTGAAGCTTAGAGAAGTCTTCAATTGCAGGGGTTGCCAAAGTTAGAATATTGCCAATATTAGAACTGCTAAAGATCATTGAAGCCAGAGCCCTCTTCCTCCCAAACGAATGATTCAAATGCTGAGAGATAAGTAATACGCTTGTTGTTTCACTGGATTTTTTTCTAGTCTCTGAAGTTTTTTAAAAAAACGCAGATTTGAACCAACCTCTTGTTTCCTTGGAGTCAACACCAACTCTGAAGCTCAGACTCATTACTTTTTGATATTCTTAAATGACTAAGTGCCCAACACTAAATAAGTCACATGAGAAAACAGAAATAGCAGAGCAACTTGATGCTGAATGTAAGAGTAACTCATTACCAACGTACCAATTTATATTTTTATATTTACATCTGACATTTGCCTGTTACCTCATTCTCCTGGATGCTGTTTGTATATTTATTCACCATGTTGCATCCTCTGGTACTGAAAGAGTAGGCTCAAGCCCACAAAAGGACAGAGGTACTGGGACCAGTATGACAGAYGATTGCGGTGTCTGCAAAGTCAAGGTCCAGCAATGCAGCATGCAAAACAAATAGCAGGGTATGCGCTCCAGGATGAAATTCATGGTTGTAACCGTGTCCAGCTGGTCATCAAGGAGCAATACAGAAACCTTGACAGAAGAACTGCTTTAGSATTTACAGTCCAAGAGCTCTTCTTGAACTTCAGTACGTACAACTAAGTTGTCCCTTGGGGCACATGCATCTAGCCCAGTGCTTCCTTTTAGAAGGTGACAGCGGGGGAAGGAGAGAGAGGCCTATTACCTGCTGTCCTATAACTCAGTRTATTTAAACTGGTTGTGCAAGACTGAGGTTACTTTTGTATTTTTAATTCATGTTTAGGATCCCATGTCTCACTTCTTTGCTTAAGGTTCCTAATGCTTCCAAAATTGAAAAACAAACAAACAAAATCAAAGACAGTAAAATAATCATCAGTTATCCTTGACAGAAGATTTTTTAGTTGGTAGTTGTTCCAAATGCAGAAGTGGGTTGCCCTCAGATGACAAAGGAAACATTCATACAAGTTCACTACATTCCTTTTTAACTTGAACATAGATTATCTAGATCAGCTCCTTGTAAGTTAAATAAGTTAAATAAGAGTGTTTTAAAATCACACAGCAACTTGAGCAAAACTTTAAATCTAATGCAAAGTATCCAGCAATTGCTTCTTTTTAATGGGTTTTACAAAACCTTTTGGGCTAAACACCATCCTAACTAAATAATGCTGATTGTACTTCCTCTCTAGAAGAAATAATTGAAAGGAATCAAATGATAAATTAAATGAATGGTGCCCTATCAAAGCAAATGGTGATAAATAGAAACACCTTGATGTTGCTAACACTCACACTAAGGTCAGTATAACTTATAATTTTTCTTTTACCTTTTTCGATCTGGTACTTGGTACTAAATCTGATGATAAAGTGATAAGTTAAGAGCAGTAATGTTGTCTAATAAGCAAGTAGGCAACAATACATCAAAAAAACCAAAGGAATCTAGGCTGCTACTTGTCTAGGGTTCCCAGTGTTTCTCTAGAGGCAGAAAAGCACACTAGATCTGAGGTTGCAATCTAAAATGTGCAAACATTTTAAATTTCTTTCCATATATAAGCATGATAGGCATACCTGTGAGTATATCTTTTTCAAATATGTCTGAATGTCTGCAAGAAAGGGCAGTCTGTACACAGAATTGGTGCAGTTGAGTTACTTGCCTGTGCATGTTTAAATATGCAACTACATATCTGCATTTCTGAAATGTGAAGTCTTTCATTGTTGTGCACATCTAYATATAGCCCAGTAAAATCAATGGAAAATGTGTTCATTCAATTATTTTTCTTCATTTTTGAGTTTGGATGCAATTTTTTAAATCACTTGCAAAGCATTTGTATCATTTTCCTCATAATTTCACTCATAAAGATTTAAGGAAAAAAATAAAAGAAAATCAAAGCCCATTAGAAGCCTCATTTTATATCCTTCAAAGATTCTGAAGTGTTGAAATTTAATCCCATACAAATATCAGAAGTCAAAATGTTGAAAGTTTTCATCAAGCAGTAATCTGGGTGAAATGGTCATTTCCATGGTTTCAAAACATTCCATTTCACTTTTGGCTTTTGTGTTTTAACTAAATTAAATGTCAGAATGTAAGCCATTTTGAAGTGAAAATCCAACATGTTTTTTGTGAATACCAACTTCGGAAGCTTTTTGCTTTATAATTTTTCTGTGTTGTTTTCTTTTTAAAGGTAAAAATTAGAAACTTTCCCATAAAAAGTTTTGATTTAACATTTGTCAATGAAAAAGACATTTGTCAAAAAATTCACTCCTTGTTCTGTTGCACACTCTGTAGAGCTCCCACTCTGTAGAGCTCTCTGTAGGCTGTAGGAGGAGCATTTTTCTTTTCTCTTTCCTTTCTTCAATGAATTTCACTAAAATATCTCCAATCTCAAATCATGCACTGCACAGAAATTTAGATATAGTCTTCACTGCTATTTTATTTTTTTTTCAGCTGGCAACACCTAGCAAAGGCAACTTGATGAAGATGGTGATTTGCCTCAGTGTTTTCAGCTCAGGATTTTTCTGTCTGCCTGAAAGATGTGGTCCAGAGCTTTTATATAGGGGATTTTTAAAAGGGCGGTGAAGTATTATTATGAAAAACTCTTATATATCTCACAGACTAAAAATAGGTTTTTGTGTTTGGCTATGATTTCTATTTTTATTTTCTGTGTGAGTTTTGTATGAATAATGGACACTAAACTATTTAAAAAGAAGCCTGTCTGTGTGCTTTGGCTCTCTTAAAGCTGAGTTAGCATTGGGCTATCTGCTGAGAAGACCAGGAGAGCAGCAGACGTTATCACCAAGGGGTAAAACACGTTTTTTCCCCACTGGCAATGAGTAGCCTTTTGTTTTTCTTCTAAAGCTTCTAGGTAATAGTCTTATTATTTCAAACTGATAGAAAGGGAGGGAGGCGCAAACAGACATCAGATGGAAACCTCAGAAAGTTCTGCCATCAAGAAATCCTCAACCTAAGATATTTTTCTGAAATAAATTTTAAAAACCCTCTTCATTCACAATTATTCTTTTCAAAAATTCAGTTACTCCACCCAAACTTAACATTAACTTCACAACTCATCTTACCTCCCCCAGTTAACGCAATTGCTGAAAGCCTCCCAGGGGCCTGAGGAGATGCAGAAATCCTTGGATGCAGCCTTAAAGATGCTGTATTTTACCTGCGATTAAACCCAGTTATCTAAGTTCACTTCGACTTTTTTCCAAGGATGCAGGACTTGCAGGAAATCTGGGACTCTCCGCTAGAGCCGGGGCACCTAGCACTGCACAGCCTGGTCCACTGGTGTTGGGTCAACTGTTCACAGAAAAGAAGCAGCTTTTAAGATTCGTGGTGGTATTGGGAAGAGGGAGATAGAGAACTGAAGGAGAGAACTGTGCATGCCACATTTGGCATAGCCAAAAGGAAGCAGACTGTACAAAGTAAGGCCTGAGGGACATCCACGATGTGCAATCAGGGAGCATCTGTGCAGTTAAAGAGTTGTGATAGGTTGGATTTGTTTACTAGGAGACAGTTTTCTTACATTTTAAGGTAGAAATTTTGCCTGGACACACACGTGAATGTGCGACCCAGGCTGTAATTTTAATTTGTAGAATAGAATGGCTTTTTTGATTACTCGAGTACCATAAATTGTTTTTTAGTATTGAGATGTGGGATCATTAGGCACAGGGGTTCAGAAAATGAAGTCTTAAATGATTTTCAGAGTCAGATGAAAATACTACCACACGTAAACGGAGAGCTGTCAGCTGGCCTCCCCTATCTCAAGTATTCTGATTGTGTTGCTTGTAGTGTCCCATGTAAATCCAGATTCACTGGAGTTCATGTCTTCAGGAATCCACATGTGAAACAATTTTCTTTTTCCAGCTGCACTAGAGCAGAGCAAAAGTTTACATTCAATTACTGCTAAAGTATTTGCTACTTAAAACTAAAGTGCTCTGTTTTGCTGAGGTCAGTCGTCAGTACAGGGGATACAACATCCATCTTGTAACCAACTTTAGTCAGACCCTTTAATTAATGGCTTGGGACTCTGCTTTGTCTTTTAAAAGGATAAAATCTAATTGTAGTTCACATTAGGCTGTCTAATGAACACAACCACCATGCAATTGATCAAAACTAATGGGAGAATAGTTGAGTAAACCTTTTGTTTGTTTTGCATAAGTACCATAAGTATTGTTAACATTATTGATATATTATTTACTTCACTGGTATTCTAGCCAAAATCTTTGGGATGATTCAAAGAAAGAAACTGAGCTCTATGTTGACTGATGCGAGACATTTTTTTCCTGAGATACTAGACAGTGTTTTCAGGTATGTGATTTATGCAAATTAGTATGGCAAAGTATAATTTAAAAAGTCATTAAGATCCTTAAAATGAGCAATTTCTTGAAATATGATAATAGGAATATGTGATGTACCTTAAGATTAAGGAAGAGCTACAGAAAGACAGAATTTCTTAACAACAGCCTGCCAGACTGAAGGCCAATGCCATGGCTCCGATTCATTTTAATAGAATTGGCGAACAGTTTGAAGTTGGAAGGCATCTCTGGTGATCATGTAGTCCAACTCACCCTGCTCAAGCAGTATCACTTAGAGCAGGTTGCTCAGGAACATGTCCTGCAGGGTTTTGAAGATCTCTGGGGATGGATAATGCATGACCTCTCTGAGGGCAACCTGTTACAGTGTTCAACAGCTCTCACAGTAAAGAATTATTTTTATGTTCAAGTGGAATTTCTTATGTTTCACTTGGTGTCCATTGCCTTTCATTCTGTCACTGGGAACCTCTGAGAAGAGTATGTCTCTTAATATCCTCCCATCAGATATTTATAAGCATCACTAAGTGCTCTTCCATAGTTTCCTCCCATGCATTCTATTCTCCAGTTGAACCTTCAGTTTCTGCCTCCAAGGAAAATATTTGAGTCACTATCATAAAAGCTAGGTGGAATAGAATATTCCTCACTGTAGTAGAACTGTATGATGGTACAGAAAAGAGATGGAGATTCACAACGTCAGGAAGAGATCCTGACTTTCTAGCTCTTGCATAGATGTTCTGGGCAGAAAATGAAAAAACAGTTTATTCAGATGTCGGTATAGGACAGCACTTGCATGGAAATCAAATCCCCCAAACACATCTGTTCATTGCTGTCTAGTGGTGCGTAAGTTTATCTTAACTACATACAAAATATCCCTTAAATATCTTAACTACATAGAAAAGATTGGGTTATGTAACCATTTCTGCAGAAAACTGCAGAAAAACTTATACTATTTATTGATGTCTTATCAATGTACAGGTTGATCACTTCTTCAGTAGGAGCTGCCTGGGCATCTTTAGGACCCTCCACCTAGAATGTTAATTGAGACATTTGAGCACAGACTCCATGAGGAACTGCAGGAGCTCTCTGGGGGAAGTCTCCAGAACTGTCTGAAATTCCTTTTTGGAAAGTTCCTGGAAGAAGCAGTCAAATTCTTTCCTATGGAGAAGGTCAGTCCCCAGTTTCAAGTCAGACCATTGCCTCAAAAGAGTCCAGTATCACGTCTTTGCAGAAAAATGCCTGGGGACCTTTTGAACCATCCAGGGAATTAATTTCTGAAGTGCATTGGGTGTGCACATGGGCTCAGCCCTGATACCCAGCTGCACCACAGTTATCACAGTAGGGCAAACTTGGTTTTTATTTTTATAACTCAGCTATCGTTTAAGTTCTACAGCTCTTGACACATTGCTCGGTGATAAAAAGGCTGCCCAGAAGATACTTCTTGGCTCCTCTTCATGAGCCTTAGCTCTCCTTGGAGCAAGGGCTACGGCCTAAAATGTGTTTTCCCAAAGGAGTGTCATCCCTGTTTCATCCTCCTGGCACACATTTTCTGGAGCACAGTGACTCACCTCAATAGGACCAATAAGGGAGTTCCTATCAAAGCTTGCTTTTAAGGCAGTCTTCTGCAAGGTGTTATATTTAGATTTGGACATTAATGGATGCCAGAGAATCCAAATGTAAGACACAGTTTTGTGGGAAATAGCCTTCATTAGTCCAGTTGTCTTCAGAGAACATTTTTCTTTGATTCAATGACATTTCACAAGGAGTTTTCCATCTCAGTGTCTTCTTTGCTCATGTAGAGGAAAAAGTATTGCTCTGAAATGCAGAAATTTCTGCAGAGATGTCAGAAATAGCTACACACCATAAAAAGCTGCACATAACTTCCATCTATAGTTCCAACAACTAGATAAATCAATACATTTTTCAAAAGTATTGCTATAGCAAAAAAAAAAAAAAAAGGCTTCTTTCTCATTGTGCGGGCAAAAAACCAATGCAGAAATATTAGCTTTTTAGTTACCTAAAGCTTGCAATGAAAATGCAAAGAAAATCAGAAATGTCAAAATCAGTGTTTTATAGTGACAAGAATTCCAAGGTTGAGATTTCATAACAAAATATGGAGCTAAATAGATTAATTCTGAGAGGGAAAATTAATGTAAAATCATGACACTCCTCAGTTTAATGAGAAGCATATAAAAAAGATGGTACAGTTTTTATATATACAAGAACTACAGGCTTTATTAATATCACTTTGGAAACCAACATATGCAAGGAGAGTCAGAAAGTAACACATTTTACTTTTACACATAGAAATGTCAGTTTCTAAATTATGAGATCCCAAAATAAAAACAATGAATTAATATAACAAGAAATGAAGAGGGAAGTGTCAAGATTTCCTTAACATATAAGAAACACAACTGCAGTAAAGGGATAATTTGGGATTGACAAATTGGGATTTCCAGAAGAGGTATATTTACCATGCTCATTTATTGGTTAAGAAAAATATTTAGAATGATACTCATTTTTGTAAGCTGACAGTTTTGTGGGAGAAGGGGGAGAGAGAGAGAGAGATATGTAATTACTTTTTTTCCCCCCTCTCTTTTATTTACAACTACATCTTTAATTAAGGCAAAAATTGCAATGAGCAGTTGTGGGAGACACAGACTTTACAGAACTAGTGAGGAAGATGCATGAAAAGAAAAGCATGAATTTGCCACATATATAAGAAGTGAATATACTTGAGATGTTGCAACAGAGAATGCCTGGGATGTTTGCCTAGGGGTACAGTCCTTTCATTACTTAGCAAGAAATATATCAGTTGAGAGAAGAAAAGATACCTTTTATTTTTTAGTTAAGAAACATGTTCTTAACATGGCTTTCAGTTCTAATCTGCAGGGTTTGACAAGATCATGCAGGACGGCTCTGTATGGGCAAATTCCGCTTGCCTATGGGCACATGCTGCTGTTCTGACTCTGGGACTGTCATATTCTCTGGAACAGGCCATTAGCTGCATGGCGATGATGCTGTCTTTCTCCCACCAGAGGCAATATTTTCACACGTTTGTGAATATGTTGGAACACACCAGGTGGCTCCATTCTGACACAAATATACTGTGTATTGCGTTTAAAACTATTGTTACTAGAGGAAATGCCTCACTAATCTGAGATGAGAATCAGACCTGTTATCTTGAAGCACCTTCTTTTAAAATTGAACACATATTCCCATTCCCTTGTATGAATGAATTCCCTTGCTCACATTCACAAATGGCTCAAGAAACAGCAAGGATATTAAATGAATAATTTTGAATTCTGTGGGTGGTGCATTTTAATTCAAAAGTTTCTTAAGCCCAAAATATCAAGCTTGTCACTACTAAAAAAAAAAAAAAAAGTGATTCACACGCTCCAAATAAGATTCTGAACTTCTTTACTCTTTTTCAAGTGACACTCCAAGCATTTTTTGAGCTTTACTTATGCTTCATAGACCCCTTGTAAACTAGTTTGCAAATACATTCACGCAGTTGCACTCTCCACTAGGATGCAAAGAGCATGGCATAAAAGAACGGTAGAAGAGCTTAGCACTGGAGGTCTGGAGAAGACAAAATCAAGACATGACACATCCTTTAAGGATGACAGTTTCTTAAGTTGCGCTGGAATCCTGACAGATAATATATAGTTTTTCCCTCCCCAGTTCCCAGCATCAAGAGGTAAAATAAAAGAATTCATAACTTCATAACAGAGATGGGGCYGTCGCTCTACTAGCTAGTGAGGTCTCCCCAGGACACTGCAAGAACATCAGTCTCTGACTAATGATTTGCTGCTGTGACATCTAYTCACTTGGGAACACATCGCTGAGTTCTCGCAATTGTGGAATGCATTCTTGTTTTGTGTATGGAGCAACATGCTCAGCACAGCAACAGGTCAGACTTTCAATGCTCTGTAATTCAGTATTGCCTACTATTTATTCCGTACTTATCTCCTGCTAATAATTGTTACAGATATTAAAAAAAATACATTATTGAGTCCTTCAGCGAATGATCTATGTCAAACAAATCATTTTGCTGACAAAAAGTGTTATTGCTTATATAAGGCTCTTGGATACTTGAGACAGGAGTAAGAAGAATAAGATTAGGCTCTAACAGAGATTTGATCGCTGTCATTTCAACAACAAGATGTTGACAGCCAGAATGAATAACTTCTCGGGAGCAACTTGTTAAACTGGGTTAAAAGAGAATCTGTAATGATGTGGCCCACTCTAATACCCCCTGCCAATCAGATTATATTTTATTACTCAGCTGAACTATACAGCATGATTCAATTTGTGCTAAACTAAGGGGGGTCACAAGATACAAACACTCATATTTCCTGAAAGCATTTTGGCAGAAAATGTGGATAAGAACAAGAGTGCGCTGATGTCAGGAGGAAAGACAGAAAGCTTCGTAAGAGTTATACAGGGCTAGCAGTATGCTGGTCTAAGGCCAAGTGGTCACAATTTRCTGTGTAAAAAATGTTCTTTATGCTTGTACGGCACATGTCAGGCAAAGCTCCGGAAGTTTTGCGTAGAGACTAGCTCATGCTACCATCAAACTTCTCKGAGGGTAACGTAAAGGATATCAGGCTTCAATAGCTAACTCCCACAGATAAAAGTCTTTCCTGAAAAAATCAAAACTGCATAAAYTCAAACCCACAGAGATGGGAACAGATCAAAAAAAAAGAAAAAAAAAGAAAAGAAAAGAAACACAAAAAACCTGTTAGTGTCCAAGACAGAGTGGCAAAGTCCAAACTGGGATGCTAATTCCATAGCAAAGCTAGTGCTATTGCGCGGATCAAATCCAGTTTTTCTGTTTTTTGGGGAAACTACCCTTCTGACCATGCTGTAACCTGCCAGGGTGCTCCTCTGTCGTTTTGTTGAAGCTTGTCCCTGTATCATGAGGAACAGAGACAGGATGGTCCAGAAGAGTGCTTGGGCTRCAAACCATGTCTCTTAGTCTGGGAAGTTAGGACTTTACCAGGAAATTGTAACTTCCCATTGCTCCTTCAATAGCTATCTCTGTTTTACATCCACACACACACTTGCACAYGTAGTTGGACAAATTTTTAATTAATTAAAATACTCAGCTCTCCTATCTCATGACTGTTAATCATGCTACCAGTATTTATGTCAATGACAGTATTTACAGCAGTGATTCTGTGCAAAGACCAAAAATAAATTCATTAAGCAATAAGTATGCATGAGGAAGTTCTTGTAGAGCCACAACCAATTACTACTACCAACTAATGGCCTATACACAAGTATTTTAAGAGATCAAACCTAAAAACTCTTTAACACATACAATGCATACAGTGCAGCCTTCTACATATGAACAAATCTTTATCTGCCTGATGAAWCAGCAGAAGACTTTATATCTCAAAACAATTCTGTATGATTTGATGAGTATCTTACCAGTCTTGTGTGGGGCAGATTAAAGGACATAGAATTTGACCTGCTCAAATACCATGAGGACAAATCTTTCCCAAACTTGTTAGTTATTAGTAAGTAACATGCCATGGATAGCTTGTTCCTTTTGTCTGCATTTTATACCCTTCTCTCCTCTACTTTAACTCATTCATGTCAGATATAATAACTTATGCTCTCAGCAAAGTATGTTGTGTGTTTGAGGCATGATAATAAAACAAATGGAAAATAGTTTTTCTGCTATCTTTTTGGCTGCTCTGTTGTGGATTGAGGAGAAGGGAGGCCAGAAGACAAAYAAGGAATCAGCTTCTGCCATGATTCTTTGCTGCTCTCAGAAGCATGAGGATCACAAAATCAGAGGCTGCATTAKGGACTGAGTGAGTTTTATATGTTAAGAGATAAATACAGAATGGATCTTCTGATGTAACACATTGCAGGCAATGTGTCCAAAACCTTTTGGTTTGCTTTAAGTTGGGAAAACAGCTGATTGCAGTTGAGCTCATCCCATATTAACACGYGAATTTGAATTAACTAGGCAAAGGAAGAATGAAAAATCCTTCTCTATCTTAGGCAAGTTATTAAGATTCACAGTCAGTCTTTGCAGGAAAGGAAAACAACTGAAGAGCAGGGCTGAATTTGCTGAAGGACTCTGTGCTGCAGCAGGCGGCTGTGGGGGAGCACGTTTGGTGCCRTAATGTTTGTCAGTGAGCAGTTAGCATTCTGCAGGGTGCCCTAGGAGCTCATTTAGGACCAGGAGATGGAAAGAAAAAAACTGTTTATTTAGGGAGGTCTTGCTAGAATAAAGTAATCAGTYCTCACTCTCCAACAGCCAGGTACTCCACAGAGCTGCCTAAACCTATTTTCTGTGATGCCCTGCAGCTTTTTAAACCTGAGACCACCAGGTCTCAGACCGCAGAGGGTGCCCTTGCAATGCTGCTCTTAGAGAACATGTGTGTGACAGAAGAATTGTGTAAAATCTCTTTAGAGCCACCTAACTTCTCAGATCATCCTTCCTTTCCACCTTCACGTAAATCTAACCTGTGAGATCCAGGTGTGCTCCCTGGCCTCTGTGTCTCTGTGCATGTTCTACCCGTATTCAGATGCATATTTAGTAGGACACTCCTAGGAAGGAGGGAGCCGCCCTGACCTGCAGTAKCTCCTCCAGTCTGGATGCCCAAGGATTGGGTCTGCCGCAGTGCCAAGCACATTGGGACAACTGTGGAGACGTAGCCCCACACCTTAAGGTTCTCACGTTGTCACAGTTAATTGCTAATTTGCAAGTCACAGATGGGCTGTATTTAAAGTAACTATGATAGATACAAAATGTGCAACTTTCATGGCTATYCAGTAATCTAAAGGAAAGACATAATGACCAGGCAAATTTTTCTTCACAATTTTGTGAGAAAAGGCCTTATGCTATTTATGAGAACTTTAGGCATTATTGCACTCATCTTGTTTGCCATTGGAAATGAAAATGTTGAATCCACAAAGTGAATGTTGACCTAAATAGAAATAGGACAGGACTGGAAGTGTCCACCTTAATTAAAAAGTCCCTCTTGCTGCTGTCTCAGGCAGTCATATCATATAATCCTGTTCATAAAATTACCTTGTTCCACCTTGAAATGTCTCAGAGGTTTTTCTCTTCTTGCTATTTCCATAGGAAAAGGATTCAAGAAGTAGTTGTTCTGATGTCRACTAATCCTGCTAGTTTCCAAGATTATTGTCAGCAAAATACTGCTCATGTACAGGTAATGGCTGTTGACCTACAGAGCTCTTTCCTTCCCTATTCCTCCCCTTCTGGTCCCAGCGCTCATAGAGAGCAATCCTGTTCCAACTTAGGCAGTTGTTTCAAGTCTCAGGCTTTTATTCCCAGGCTACCTCCCCAGAAGCCTTTCTTTATAGGATTGGGCCATTGGTCCCCCTCAGATGTTGCCAGGACCAGACAGACTGCTACAGACAAGGCCTTACTGCGTGAGTCACAGTTTTGTCTGAATAAGTGAGTCATCCCAGTTCTTTTTAGCACACTTTCCTCACAGTGGTCACTTTTATGGAATATGTAGTCATATGGAATACCCACACTTATCTCTTCCTAAGCGTTTTCCAAAGACACTGTATTAAAACAATTTTCTAAACTTAACTTTTGGTAAAAATGTGAAAAAAAGATAAATACAATTTTAGCTTAAGAGTGCATGGTTTTCCCATTTATGTTGCTAAAGTTCTTGCTAATTCTTTAGCTCCAGCCTTCAAGGTCATCATGAGTCTCTCTGCACTGATGATTCTTTTTAATTTCATGTGATCAGAAAATCTCCTCAGCATTTTCCTGATTTTCATGCTCGGTCATTAACAAAATATCAAGGCAGATCCAAGCTGCAACAGATAATAAATATATCTCCTACTCCTTCCATCAGGATTAGTTTTTACCAGCGTCTGTTTGGTTCATTTCCTACCTTCCTTAAAGCCCTACTCTAATCAGTATTAGTATATATAATGGTCCTATATAAAGCATTATACTGAAGACAGTACAGTATTTGCCTGGAAAAATACATTTTTGAGGGAAGATAATGGCTTATTCTGATGCTGCCTGCTTTTAAGATATCAGAAATATCTGAGAATTTGGTGTTGAATTTTATCCTGTTTTCCCTCTACCACAGTGTTSGGGATGGTGCAAAGAGAGAACTCCTCGGACATGGACATGCGCAACCTGCTAACACAGTCAGTGCTGCTGGGAGGGCCAAGGGGATCCCAAATCTCCCTCCCCTG
Source organism: Eudromia elegans (assembly GCA_003342815.1). Classification (NCBI taxonomy): domain Eukaryota; kingdom Metazoa; phylum Chordata; class Aves; order Tinamiformes; family Tinamidae; genus Eudromia; species Eudromia elegans. The sequence continues at coordinate 926,421 of PTEX01000053.1, read as the reverse complement.
GTCCCACCTCTTTGAAAGATCTCTGTGCCTTTGATAACGCCAATCTCGTATTTCATTCTCAGAAGACTTTCAGACTTCTGATATCATTATTAGCTGGTAGGTAGTCATCAGGACCACTTTTCTTCTCTCCCTTTTCTAAAAATACGTACTATATCTCTTGCTCTCCACTCCTCTGGCATAACCCCTCACTATATGAGCTTGTCAAAAGTCTTTACTATATTTTTTTTTCAAAACTTTGGAAAGGTTTTCAGCATGTTTTTACTGAAAGCAGAGGACTTGTGTTCATGTTTAGACCATGCCTAGGTTATCTTTAATCACTATCTCAGTTTTAAAGCACTATAGTCCTTTCTTTTTTTAAATTATATGGATCCTTTGTTGTTTTTCTCATTTTTCTTTTGCACATCTGAATCTGTTTCACTTTTGGATAATTCTTATTCTATCTCAATACTTTCCAACATCGTAGTTTTCTTTACTGATCACTTCTTTCTTCATTTTTTAGTCATCAATTTGCTGAGCCCTCATATTTCCTTTCAGGTGATTACCCATCTATATTAGGTCAGCAGCCTTTCTGCTAAAGCTCTTTCTTTTTTTTTTTGTTTTTGCTAGGTTGGGGCATATATATATTCCAGACATTTTCATCTCAGAGATACAGAGAAATATAAAACTCATTTTACATTCCTCATGGTCTTATATTCTGTCAACTTTCTTAAATAGTTTTCTTAGCTAAAATATTTCCTTTTGAAATGGAAAATTTTGAGCACAGACCTTTTAGACTCATAAGGCTAAACTGGAATGCTGGCCATCAAATATCTAGCTAAATGTTGTTTGTTTGGAGGATAATATTAACTCTCTGCAAATCCACCACCAGAGAGAACAGGTAATTCAGCAGCCAGTCACCTTCATCACTATTTGTTGCTGAATTTCTCTGCTCCCTCCACACAAAACGTAATAACAAATTGCTTGATCAAAGGGAGACATTTTTGCATTTGTTAATGATTTTCTTCTTAGTTTACCCTGTAAGATCAAAGGTGACTCACAGTATGAATATTTAAGGAAATGAAGCATTTAGAAGACAAGTGACTTGCTTCAGTGGAGGAATTCAGTCTACTTTAAAGATCGATAGACACACACAGTCCAGATCTTGTGAGGCTRAAGCTCTGACTGAACTAGGCTCACCATCAAGTGTCCCACTTGGTAGAAATACAGTAATGAGAAGAGCAAGAATGTTGATCACAAGCCGAGTCTGAATAAGAAATGTTATTTTATTGCTCAATACAGCATATAAGGGTTTAAAGATAGCCACTTAAGCAGAGAAAAACACAGAGTAAASATCTTGGGGAAGCCAAATGATGACTAGGTAGTCTATTATCCTGGGTAGATCTGTAGGTGAGGCCTAGTATGATGTATCATGTAGGGGTTTGGACAGCATATGGAAAGAAACTTGTAGATCAGATACAAATGATCCAGAGAAGATGCTCCATAATGATCAATGTCTAGGAAATGTGATATATATATGAGGAAAGAACAAATGGACAGGGATTTTCTAATCCAAACAATGAGGGAATAAATAAATGTCCTCAACATAACTGTAGCAAAGAAGTGAGAAATCTAAGATTTAGGAAAAGAAACAATGCAGTTAAAATGCAGCAAACAGCTTCATCACAAACATTTTTTTTTTAAAAAAAAAACTAATGGTTTAGAATGGAATAGATAGCTTAGAAAAGCTGCAAAATCTCTGCTATTAAATCTTTAAGGACAAGTTAAACTAACCTTTCTCAGGAATGATGTGGTATTACCAATTTTGTCTTTGAGAGAATGAATGGGCTGCATGAATCCTGGGAAATCTTCCAGTCCTAYGGCATAGGTTGAGAGGTCGGGATCCCTGAAGCCTGGCATTTCTTCATTTGCTCAACCATCCTTCCCCTAGCTACAGAGTTTCTACCACGTAGGTAAGTAATTCTAGAAATTTCTGCTTTAATAAATACCTTGATTTTAATAAGAAAATGTATTGTTTGGTGGAGGCCTTATGAATATAAAGCAGACATTCAGAACCAACTTATTTTTGTCCACAGTGTCATCCATAGATACTTTTCACTACATGTGGTACCAGTTGGAGCTCATTTTGTTTGCTAAAAACTATAGGATTTATTATCTTTATCTTGACAGATCATCATTTTTATATTAGAACTTTTTTCTCCTCCCTCAGTATTAGCCAGAGGAAGGACAGGATATTTTTTTCTCTCCTGTTCTTTTTTATTATTATTATTTTGATAGATTCTTCATCAGTGTCTCTATTCTTCCTTTCTCAATTCTTTTTCTCGGTAATTTTAGCTGGCCTTTCTAAAATGGCCTTCATTACTATTAATCTATGCCTTCTACAATATCTAATTACATAAGCCTATCATATACATGAGTTTGTGTGAAAGCCTTTTATATTGAAAGTCTATAATCGGACTCTATAATTAGATCTAAAAGATCATTTTTTATCTGTGTCTGCCATTAATTTTACCTTTGTCGCTTCCCCAGCTCTCGGCAGCTCCCGGCCGCTGTGGCTGCAGATGCTCCTGCCTGGGCTGGATGTGGTGGAGGGACAGGCAGGAGGGTCCCACCGCACTCCCCCTGCTCTCCGCACCCCCAGGAACACCAGGAGCACGTCCCTGGTTCTTCCCATGACATAATCGAGGGAAAAATATCTTGGCCTCCTTGCAACAAATCAAAGGAAAAAGAAGAAGAACTGGAATAGATTTTTTTTTCCCCCATAGTCTCCCCACAAACGGGCACAGTTATGCTCTATTCTCATTCAGAGCCTCTTATACTGTAAGTTTCAAAAACATTACAACTTCCTCATTTATGCTTAGAAATTGCTGAGATCTTAACTTTCTTCTGGAATAGTAAAATATTTCAGTTTAAGGGCTTTTCCCATAAAAGAAAATGACTTTTTATGGAAAATGTTCACATTTTGCTCGTGTTTCTTTTTAAGAAAAGAAAATCCAGTTTACTTAAAATTGGTTCTAGACTTGCAACTGTGAGCAAATTGAAAAAMTATATCAGGGATGTACTGGTAAGTTGGAAGGAATCCAGAAAAGGGACTGAGGAAAAATCCAGGATGGAAGAAGATACATGAAAGAAATCTTAGCAGACAGAAGCTTGTAGAACAGAAGACATGTTCAGCACACAGAAGGCAGCATTGAGGGAAGAGTCTCACAATATATAAATATATAAAAGATATAAAAAGGATGCTAGGGAGGATGATAATCAATTGCTTAGCACGGAGGAAGGATAAAATGAGATTATCTTAATTTGCAGCAAAGAAGATTTAGGTTTGACATTAGGCAAATCTTGCTAATTATAAGAACAGAGAATTACTGTTGCGGGCTGCTTGGAGAGACAGCGTAATTCCCATTTCAGTGGTAAATGCAAAGAACCAGTTGCAGGAATGGCCTTGCTGTCTGTAGTTGTAGCGTAACCTGATGCCGACATGTGTTCCTGTGAACTTCCACCCTTAGGCAGTTTCAAGGAYGGAAAAGGGGAAAACAAGAAAATATCCCTCTGAAATTCTAGTTTCAGGTCAAATGGAAAAAATATATATATTTTTTAATGAAGAGCAAAAACTGTAAGAGGTTCTGTAAAAAAAGTTTTATTCTCTTAAGTTTTAATGGAAATTCTTCTCCAATAGCCCTAATTTAGAATTTAATTCCAAGAGGAAGAAAAAAAATAAATAAATAAAACCACCTCTCTTGTTCCAGCTTGAGAGCCCTTTTGTCCCAGGCTGTAGACCTGAGCAGAGGGAGRAGAGGAGCTTCTGCTTCGGAGTTTTACTGTCACCTCAGCCACACATTTCAACCTATTGGAGAGTGGCAAAATGCTTTTCTCTTTCCCAAAATTTATGTTGCAAGAAGAAAGTCTCTAGAAAATTGGATGTATATGGCACTGTCTCTTCCAAGTTGGCACTGCCCCAACCAATTCAGAAGAGAAGGAAAACATATGCACACAAGGAAAAAGCCAATTAGCTGGCCACCTAAAATGAACGCCGAGCTACCTCCTTCACAGCTGGAGGCATCTGCCACCGTTATTTTGGAGATGATGTCTGGAACAGTAGGGGGAGAGGTGAGAAAAAATCAAATAAAATTAGATCAATTCATGATTTCTCCCGTTCTCTGCAGAATAACTCTGTGCGCCTTCCTGGGAATTGTAAACAGCCACCTCAGAATTTGGTTTTTCAGATGCTGTTCATGTTTCAGCTTGGCACATCCTGAGTGTATTCTTCCTCCCAGGAGCTGCTGACAGGTCTAGCCCTGTTACCATCTGGCTTGTGAAGCAATGAGACCAAATGAAATGGAGCTGGAAGAAATTAACATTCTTTCTTTAATCTATTAATAACAGAAAAGTGTTGATTTCGGTGACAGCTAGATACTTTACTGTGAAGCAGATTGGTTAATTAGAAGCATCATAATGAAGGTTATATTGGATATGTGTATCCCCTCAGAAATACACATATTTTTAATAAGCAGGGTTTGGTTTTTCTCACAGACTGAAAATGCTATGTGTGAAAAAGTCAACAAAACGACAAAAAAGTCAGACAGTTTTCTCCGTCTCTCTGTTGTTGCTTTTTAACTATGCAAAATGCCTGGTTGCTTTGAACGCGGCTGCCAGCTTAGCGCTGCCAGCCTGGGGGGAGGCCGCGGCCTCGCGCAGCTCGCTGCCCCTCGGCGAGGGCGCGCAGCCTTCGGCTCTGGGTGGCCATCTCCCCAGCCCCAATAAGGATGCGCATGGCCGCCTCGCTCACAGGTACTCTCSTTTCTCAGCGCTTACTTTTGGCCACGAGCATTTGGAAAGGCCTTGCGAGTGCTTCTGCCCCTGGCCAGAAGCAGGATCTGCCCCACCATGGSGGGGTTTGGATGGAGGAAGGGTGCGGGAAGCTGCCCTTGACCACAGGGTGCAGTTTTTGCCAGTYGGTGTTTGCCATTAGCATCGCCTGGAAACCTCACCCATCACCAATGTGCTTTACAAAGGCCTGATGCTGTTATTCTTAATCATATTTACACCAGGTTAAAAATCAGTTTGTTTTTTTTTTTTTTAAACAGCAGATTAGATCTATATAATCTTGGGATGAAATGGAACAAACTGAATTTTTTGCTTTATTTAATAAAATATACTTTAACCAGCCCTAAAACTAAACTGATGCAATTTTGAATTTCGCCATTGCCTTCTGGTAGCTTGTTATTCTAGGAGTAGCTTGTTCACATGTCAAGGCTTTCAGATTGAGGAGCTGGCTGTTAAAAATACCTTCCATTTTCCTGGCACAGTTATTAACTGGTGCAAGTTGATGCTTGTAAAACTGGTGGTTGTTATTTTAAATATCAGCCTTTAAGTAAATGTCTTCTCATTACCACTTCCCAAATGAGTACAGTACCACAAGTGCAGACAACACCGCRCAGTTTTCAGTGTTTCCTGCGCTCCCTTCCTTCGCCTGCCGCTGACATTTTCCTGACTGTTCCATCTTCGAGCATGCTGCAGCAATGTCATCTGTTGTGGTTAACTTCCTACAGGTGCAAAATGGCAGTTTTTCACCGCTGAGCCTTAAGCTTGTGCTCCTCTAGTAACTGAAACCTCTCGTTAAGACCTGCTGTTGTTCGGCACGCAGGGAGATGCGGGCAGGATTTCAGGCTATTTCTGTTCTTCCTCCATCCCCGCCTCTTCGTGCTCCACAGACGTGCTTTACCCTCCTCCTCCTTGAGCAGTAAGGACCAGCCTCTCACTTCCACTCCACCACCCTCTATAACCGCTTTCTCTTTACTTCTCTCACTTCTGCTTCCAGTATCTCCACAAATGTTTACTTCTCTGTCCTGTAAACCTCGAAAAAAGGGATGGGGCCATGGGAGGGCTAGAAATGGGGCACTGATCTATGCAAAGCTCCCCAGGGACAGGGCAAAGGATAATGAGGCTCGTGTCTCTTTGCACTAACGAGGAAGCTGAGCCAAAGCTTAGCATTGKCTCTGCTGAAATGTTACCTGTATTTAAATAGTGGAAATTGAGATTTTGACTACTAAAGTAGATTGGAGAACAACAGAGATTTCTGCAACATTTATCATGCAAGTGTGATTCTTTTGTCAAATGCCTGTTTGCATCCATAAGCCAAGTTATTATTTTAAAATGGTAGTCATATTTAGTACTCAGAAATGCTATTTRGTTTAGGAGGAGAGCTCTTCAGGTTTGCCACCCTGTGGCATCCAGGCATTGCTGACCTGTGCAAAATGGTTGCAGCTTTTCTTAAGGCCTGTCTTCGCCTCCCGCACAGACACTTGGATCGAGCTGCGCGGTCCCTGTGCATGGGGAGCCCCTGCTGCTCTCAGGGGAAACTTTTCCTGGGGAGAAACCTACAGCGTCAGTCTGTGCTCCAGCAGCAATATCAGCACCTAAACGAAAATACCGGTCTGGTTTGCAAGGAAGGCTCAGAAATAATTTTACCTACACACTACTGGAAATTACACATCCCATTTAGGTGTCTAAACATGGATGCAGTTATTTAATAAACACTTGTATTTAGATAAATTGCCTCTAGAGTGTCTCGCTTAGATGTAGCTGACTATATAAAATACTGAACAGTACTGAACAGTAACAGAATTAAAATGTAGAGCATTTCTTTTACTGCCCAGGAGACAATGCAGCTCCATCAGTGACCTCAGAAGAAAGATACTTTTTGTCCWCAGCTGGAATTAAATTTCTGTGTTTGAAGAGAACTTTGTGTTTGATCAGAAGAAGGTGAGAGGTCATTCCTACTTTCTTTTTTTATTTATTTCTTCTTTTTTTTTCCCCCACAGTTATAGTGGAAGTGCTATAAAATCACCATTTGTTCTGCAGGGTTTCCCTGATCTTCCTTCTGGCTATCTTCTAAGCTGTGACTTGCAACACCAATATCTTGGTCACCAAAAGCTGGTCATGTTGATTTAGAATAGATTAAAATCTAGAAAAAGCTCCACGGGATTTCAGAGCTCACTTCCAGAGCATGTAGCCACGGCGCTGTAACAGATGTGCAATTTGTGTAGCGTCAAGTGGGTAAAACCTATTCCGTCACGTTATGCTCCAGGGAATAGCACCGCTGACAGCAGGCACCTCAGTTTAGCACGGGATCTGAAGACTGGCCTGCAGTCCCCAGCTGCTGCCCGGCTCTCCGGCAGTAACAGCAGCCACGGCTGGGGACTMTCACCCACCCACCAGGCGTTCGACAAGAACACGCCTGGGAGATGTTCCTGGAATAGTCTTGATAGTCAGTGMAGAAGCCGAGAGCAAGAAAAAGGGGGGAAAAAAAGCTCCTAGATATATAAAAACATTTTAGACTCCATTCAGGCTATTTTAGCTGTGCTAAAACTGGCCTTGAGAATTTTAGGCTTGCTACTCCTGGGCATGAAACAGAATCGTGTCACGTACTGAGTTGAGTATTGTTGATGCATTCTCAAATAGCCCTGACAAATTACACAATTTAATGCACTCCCCCCTCCAAATTAGTGAACACTGTTAAAAAATTACTCACAGAGCCATCTGTTAGCTCTTTTGTTCTACTTTCATTGAATCTTTGCTTATCTCTTGAAGGTTACAGTTACTGCGTGAGTTACGTAAGCCCAGCATGAGTAAACAGAAATGATTTATTTTGTGAATTTACAGGTTCAGAACTTGTGAACTGCAGCATTTAGCCTTGTCACTGATTAAGCTGTTTCAGAAAGCTTTTCATTAATCTTACTTCATTGTATAAGTTATTAATTTAAAGGATTTGTTGCTATGCTTTTCATAGTCCAATAAAAAGTGAACAAGTTCAAGTAGAAAAGGATATAGAGCAGAAGGCTTGTGCCTTTAGGGAGTGACACCAGTTATTAGACCCATATCTTAAGGAATCTGAAATTCTTCCTGGCAGGTGTATCATAAACAGGGAGCTGCAACTTATGCTCTGCCTGTGCTGAGCTCCTTGGCTATTATAATTAAACTTGCATTAAAAAAAMCCCTCCTGCTGCTCTCCTCTCCTTCTGGAAATGCTAGCAGTTTTCTTCAAACAATTATGACAGTATTTCTAACACCTCTGCATTAGTTTTCAAGTCGATAACAAGTGTCATGCTCCTTTGCGTGGTCAGATTGCAAACCTGGAGAAGAGTGAACAAGGGACAGGGAGTAGTGTTTCTCCACCAAAGATTCTGTTTGCCATGGAGAGCAAGATAACAGCAGAAGTGATTTCTTCTTTCGGTTTTATTTTTAAGATACAGTGAAATAGCTGCATAGCTGTCTTGTTAAGAGGAAAATGAACATCCAAACAAAAAATCTGTGGGAGTACTATATGAGACCATTACTTTTCTGTGTTGACCAGGGATCAGAGTGCTGTACTGGTATTTAACTGGTAGCACGGGGGATGGCAATGCTGGAGGTGAAGCTGTCYATGGAGCTGTGATCACCTCGGTCTCCTCACCTAGATCAGTCCTAGTCTCCAGGCTTGGGGTTTTCTCCCAGCCTGGTTTTCACACTGGAGTTCAGCCTCTTAGTCAGAGCCTGCTGACTCTGAACCTTGTTTCAGGCAGGTCGASGTCTGATCACTGAACTGCACACTTTCCCACTCAGTGTGATTTCTTTCTTTCTCCTCTTCTCTTAGACTCATTCCTCATGTCTCTGCTGGATCCTGCTTTACTCACATATACTACAGCATGTACGTTGTGATTGAAACTGTCAGGTAATTTAGAAATCAAATTTTAATAAGCCTCTACTGAGCCCATGCCAACTGAATTTTCAGAAAAAAAAGAATTTTTGCAAAAACATTTTAATGGACCATTCTGCACCTTCCCTCCTCTCTGAAATCTTGCTTGGGGCATTAAAACTTTTAGGTCTTTCCCATGCTTTTATTCTCATGAGGGAACAGTTTCATGGTGGCTTTTCTGGAAGCAGTTTGTGGCTGAATTTTTCAAAACCACACTCAGCTTCCAAATAGAAAGTCATAGGCAGAACACTCACAGCTTTGCAAAGATACGAGCGACCGAAAACAGGGGCTAAAAATGGGAAGCTGTAATGAATCGTAGTTACAGGCACTGCTGCAATCTTGGTTGTTATAAGAACGCAGACACATGCAGCATTTACATAGCATCTTGTCTACCTGCTGCTTCAAGAGGTATTCAAGATATGTCAGAACATGCTAGCACTTAACTAAGTGTCTCCAATCAAGCCTTCCAACTGTAAATTCTCAAAGTGCACAGAAATATTTATAACTAGTATTCATATTACTAATGAAATATTAGTAAGAGATACCAGCTGCTTCATGTATCAAAATACTGACATTCATTATTATTGGTTGGCAGGGATTTCAAGATTTTTATTTATTTTTGTGTAAATTTGGTGCTCATGAGAGCACATTACTGGAAGGAAGAGTGTAGAACAACAGACTTCTAAATGGGAACCCTAAACTTATGCTCCAGCCCCACTTTCCTAAAAGCTTTAGTGGATGAGCCAGACAAAGCCAGGACTTGGGTCTCTGGAAAGCAAAGGACTAGCATTATAATGTTTTTTTTTCCATATTCTTTCTCTGCTATACTGAAAGAGCACACCAGATATTTGGAAAGACTTACACTCCCCATGCAGCTAGGTGTGCAGTTTTATTAGTGAGAGAGGGAGAGAAGTGAAAACATAGAAAATCCCGGGCAATCTTGAAAGAAGTTTCTTTTAGGAGACTTAATTTGGTCCCTTCAGGGTAAAGGTGTGTTTTACCCTATGCATTGCCAGTTTAACCTTACATGTTGTTTTCTTAATTGCATACTCAAATGACTGAGAAGCACTTTTTCTAGCAGTATGATCAGAAGTGAAATTAAAGGAGGACCTCAGTGCTTTTGAAGTAATTTGGATTGTTATTACATGCGTAAAATTGCATGTATGTTAAGTAAGAAAATAATGGCAATGGAGTGGGCAATTTTAGATATCTTGTATGAGAACAATATTTTATTATTTCAGTATAGGCACTATCATCTCATTATTCTCTTCATGTAGCTGGATAACAACTATAATCCTCCTGCTTGGAAAGACTGACTATATAATTGTCATCAATCTTGCAGAAGCAATCTTGCACAGCTAAGAAGACTCATTATGATTTAGACTTCCCCATTCTAAGCATTGTACAAACAGAAGAAAAAGGTGGCCTTGTGGCAAAGTGATAACCTTAGTCTAAGACAAAAGTCAGTGGATGACAAGATAAAGAAAAAAGACCATTTTCCTCATAGTGTATATTAGAAGCTGAATTGCCTATTGCCATGGCTACCGTGCTGTGATTTCAGGATTGATCTTAGCTTAGCAGTTTGTTAACTTTTCATTTTATCAACCCAGATATTTATGGTACCTGCTCATCCTGGTAGTACCCAAGAGAGTTAAATGCACATCACAGCCTAGACAGCCACCTTTGGATATGCACAGAGAGGAGTGCTGTATGATCAAAAGGCAGCAATTTCCTTCTCAAAATTATATTAGTGTAACTTAAATGGTGATGGACTCTCACTCAAGTGTGACATTAGAGGAGGGATAAGATACTCATCACTAAGCATCTCTTGGAAGCAGACACCAGATTATAGGTTAACGGCTTCTGTGTTTTCAGGGAAAAAGCTGGTAGAGCACATAAAAATCAACTAGCTACTTGGTGGCTCACATTTAGAAATAATTCAGAAGTTAGCACTTACACCAGAAGACCGGAAAGGTTGGGGAAGAGTGTTGTCAGGATACCCACTGACACCTTGTGTGACAAAAGGCTCTCTCTTGCTGTCTGCTTCCTGGTGTTGAAGGCTGCTTGGCACTGTGAAGGGCCCCGGCAACTGTGAAGGTCCACGTTTAGACAAGGGGAAAGCGAAGGGCTGTGCACAGGTGCCATTTGAGCTGTGGCAGTAGAACCAGCTCCCTCTTCACACCAGAAGGCATGTCCCAATGGGGTATGGCTCCATCCCGTGTGGTTGGAGCACTAGAGCTTACTGGAATATTTCAGCCACCTATTTTGGTTTGAAACCCCCTCATTTTCCAAGCTGACCTTTAGAGGGAAGGTATATAGTTTTACTGAGGGATTTTTTTTTCAAATTTTAGATAGGATTTCTAATCAGAAAGGAAGCATTTCCTCCCCAGAATTGGTAAGAGAAAGGTTGATGACCCAAGACAGAATCCACCCTTGGTGGATCCAACCAACTTTGTATGGTGGATCCATCAACATTGAATCCAATGCTCTTGGATCCTGCTCTACATAAAGGATGTAGGGAATTTCAGCCTGTTTCACAGGCCTTGCTTAGCACCCCAGGCACTAGTAGTTGCTTGCCTCAGCCTGGGTCCATTCATGGTTCTTCAGTGCTTTTTTTATTTCAGCCTGGTGTAAAAGGGCTTGATTATTTTTCAGCCAAAAAAAAGCTCTATTGGCTGCCTAAATTTACTGTAGGATTGCCTCACAATCCTACAGTCAGGTTTTGTCCTCACAGTTGTAGGTTTTAGGGAAAAAATATTTTTTTATTGATGTGGAGATGGGAGCAGGATTGGTTATAAGGCCAAGGGCACAGAGGAAGTTTGTAGATAAACTAGTGTTTTATAGAATCATAGAATGCTTAAGGTTGGAAGGGACCTCTAGAGGTCATCTAGTCCTACCCCCTCTCCTAGAGCTTGTGGCACAGAGTGGTGTCCAAGCAGGTTTTGAAGATCTCCAGAGAAGGAGACTCCGCCACCTCTCTGGGCAGCCTGTTCCAGTGCTCTGTCACCCTCACTGTTAAGAAATTCTTTCTTGAAGTTCCTGTGGAACTTTTGGTGCCTCAATTTGTGGCCATTTCCTCTAGTTCTATCACTGGCCACCACTGAGAAGAGGCTGGTGCCATCCTCCTCACTCCCTCTCTTGAGGTACTTATAGACACTGATCAGGTCCCCTCTCAGCTTTCTCTTCTTCAGGCTGAACAAGCCCAGCTCTCTTAGTCCTTGATCACAGGGCAGATGTTCCAGACCCCTAATCATCTTTGTGGCCCTGTGCTGGACTCTCTCTAGCAGCTCCACATACCTCCTGCACTGAGGAGCCCAGAACTGCACACAGGACTCGAGGTGCGGCCTCACCAGGGCTGAGKAGAGGGGCAGAATCACCTCCCTCGACCTGCTGGAGACGCTCTGCTTAATGCACCCCAGGATCCCATTGGCCTTCTTGGCCACAAGGGCACACTGCTGCCTCATGGTCAACTTGTCGTCCACCATGACGCCCAGGTCCCTCTCTGCAGAGCTGCTCTCCAGAAGGTCGGTCCCCAGCCTGTACTGGTGTCTGCAGTTATTCCCTTGTTGAACTTCATGTGATTTCTCACCGCCCAGTTGTCCAGTCTGTCCAGGTCCCTCTGGATGGCAGCGCAGCCCTCAGGGCTATCAGCTGCTCCTCCCAGTTTCGTATCGTCAGCAAATTTGCTGAGGGAGCACTCCATCCCTTCATCAGGTCGTTAATGAATAAATTGAACAGGACCGGACCAAGGACTGACCCCTGGGGGACATCACTAACCACAGGCCTCCAGCTGGACTCTGCACCACTGATCWCCACCCTCTGAGCTCTGCCATGCAGCCAATTCCTAATTCACCTCACTGTCCACTCATCTAACCCACACTTCTGAACCTTGCCAGGAGGATGCTGTGAGGGACGGTGTCGAAAGCCTTGCTGAAGTCCAGATAGATGACATCCACTGCTCTGCCCTCGGCTGTCCAGCCAGTCTATCCCGTTTTCTTTAATCATTCCAGCCCACAGATCTTAGATAGAGGTGTTTAAAGACCTATATAAAATCTAGATGCATTTGTTTCAAGTAGAATAAATCATTTGTATATATAGGCTGAACAATTTTACTAGGCAACCTGATGCTTAACTTTAATGGTTTATATATATTTGAAATTGAGATCTGTACTTCATCTCCATTTGTGAAGACCCCTGCAAGTAGTTTCTGAAATCATGACAACCACATAAAGTATGAGTAGTTTTTCTTGTCTTGTGAGTCTCACACTCATCTGTTCTCCTCCTGTTCAATTAATTAATTAAGCAAATTAATACTTGTAATCTAATAAAGAGACAGATTTTTGTAATCTTTTCACTACTCTTCAAAACATCTGCATAGATATTTCTCCTTTATCTTAAGCTTCTTCCATTTTTCATAAAATCTTGACTGAAGAGTGAGGTTAACAGATATTTTCCTAGCAAAACAGCATCTTAACAGTTAGGACAGGCAGATTAACAGCTGCCGTATTGCCATGGAGTGTATTTATTTCTGGTGTTTTTTTCTCTTCAAGTATGATGCCTTCATATTGTACCTTTTAGGAATATTTCTGAGACAAGCTTGCATCATATCAGATTACATCAACTCCTGCTAGTTTTTTTTTTTTTTTCCACTGTATGTAACAGCATAATATTAATTATCTATAAGGTATGAGAGCTCTGACAGATTCTGAAATTAAAGAGAACAATTTCCTGAGGGCTAGCAGCTTCATTTTGCCCAGAAAATCATGCCAGTGTGCTGGTCTGCTTTTGTACTCGTTGCTTCATTTTGCAATATTAAAGGCTGCATCCCAGTTCTATAACCCAGTTCATGTTGACTGGACTGAAGAATTGTAAGGATTCCCACAGCACACTGCTTAAGCTTAAGTGAAGTGTTTGGCTGAGAAATACATACAAAGTGGAAACAAAATGTCAGAGATTAAAATATTTTTAAGTCATGGGAAAAATAGGGTAAGTAACACTTTTGAGATATTATCTAGAAATAGCCTTAATCCCACAGCAGCATTATCCATTCGCTGCTCCTAGTAGCTGTTTCGTGGCCTGGGCTTGAGGCTGAAGAGCTGCCAGCCCACCAGGCTGTGCCTCCACTGACAGCCACCTCGCTGTGCCATGACCACTATGGTATTTTGTCAGCTGTCTGATCTGAGCTTCTGCTACAGATTAAACTTGTGACTTTTTGCTTCTTTGGACAATCATCTATCCCATGAGATACTTCACTGGCAGTAGGAATAAATTCTCAGAAATCAAAGATTTTGCTTTATGACTTATTAGCCCAATCTTATACAGTACTCTTTATAACTTATTAGTCCAATCTTATACAGCAGTATCTCCAGTTCTAACATGATTGCATATTCTGCCAAAGGTTAGCCTGAGATGTTACTTTTTGCTAGTTCTGATGGACCAAATGCCGGGACTCTTGTAGGCTTTGATGGTAATTGGCAGACATTGCGGGTGCTTTGTTTTGCAATCACGTTTAGCTGTTTCCAGACATATCCTTCTGCAGCTGAGAGTATATCACCAATTAGTCTGAATGGCAGCTTGAACTCCCAGATGCACTGACTCAGTACAGTACAATTGTACCACTCCACATTCCTTTGCAGAGTCTTTTTTTTGCTCTTTCCCATGTTCTGTGTTCATTTTCATTCATGCAGCTCTCCATAGATCAGTTGCTACTGTAGAATCTTGTATATAGATTGTGGTTGTTCTAACCACTAGAAAAAAAATCATTAAAAATCCATAGGACTTATATGCTTCCAGTCAGGTAGTATAGGTCATGAAAGTCCAAAGGGAGCCTCTGAATTAAAAATAGCATGTGATAAGATCTGATTCAAGAGCATTAACACATCTCAAACAAGTTTAAAATATTGCACTTGCTGGACTGGCTCTTAATTACATATGAACTTGAAACGATGACAATGCTTTATGCATTTTTATCACAATATTTTTAAAAACTATTTTCTTCAAAGATCTGCAGAGTAACCATTGACAACCAAAGTTTCTTCCTGTTGAGTTCACTGCATAAGATTGGAAAGAAATATTTTCCGGGCAATCATGTCTCAAATGCACTATCTAATTAATCTATTAATATTAACAGCAAACAGTTGCCAGTCTCACAACCCTATTTCTTCCCTTGTGCATTCTCTCTACAGTACAGCCACTATTCCAATGCAATTAAATTCTTTGATTTTTTGCAAAGATTTATTAATAGTAATTTGCAATGTAGCAATCTGGACTGGTGCCCCAATGAGCTCTGCATCTACTAAGAATATTGCTAGGTTTCTGAGTTCATATTCTAAGATTAAAGAAAGGGAGAGGACATTGGCTAGAGCAGAAACTGTCCAGATACTGTAAACATATCTTTTTCATTGTGCCTTTTTAAATTCAGTGTGCTCAAGCAAAAAAGATAGTTTGTAAGAGGAACGGCATCAAAATTTGCATATATGAGACTACATGTACCAGAATAGAGCCAGCAGTCTYGCAAACATGCTTCTGCTAAGGACAGGACCTCCCAGACCTTCATATCACATCCCAGATTTAAAAGTAATTTAGAAATGTTTAGAAAAGGAAAAAAATCAACTTGTCCTTTGGGAAGAGAATAAAGAAAGGAATTTCCTTTCTGTGCAGTACAGTAGCTCAACTTCAATGAGCAGATGCTGTGTATAATCGTTTTTCATTAATATGCAAAGCAAAAGAGCAAAAGGATGAAAAAAGTAAGAAGGTGCTGCTGCTTCACCTATATATTTATTGTAGCACTAATTCTGTACAAGTTGTGTGTATAAATGGCACAATAAGTGACTATTCTAAATCCATCTTTCCCTCTAGCCTTTACTAGTCTGGATGACTGACATATATGCAGCGGACAGATACACATTTGTAGCAATCACATACTCATATACAAAATTGGAACTATCTGTTTTATAATGCAACATGGAGAAAGTCAAGCCCACATTCCACATAATTCCAAAGAATACTTCTAGTTGAAAGCAGATCTGGTTAGGTCATTGAAAAGAGAGTTCTCCCTTCCACAGTGAGATGACAGATCAGAAGATACAGCTAAGATCACACAATTTCCACTAACCTTTCCTCTTTTGTATGAGAACTTACACTTCTCTKCCTTGGTGATCAGTGAATGTCATAAATGTCATTAGGAGGCCAAAGTGTTCAAAATCAGTACACACCAACATACTTTTTAGGCTTTTTAAAATTTGGCTTAAAAAAATATGATTTGAAATTTCCTTTTCTGAAGTGTTTTACACAGTTAAAGTCAAAAAGATTATGTARCATTTTCTTGTGATAATATTCTGGACTGAAAATTTTGGAATATTAAATATTACACAATTCACACACAAACAAACAAAAAACCCCAAAGCCCTGCAAGACAGCTTTTATTTCATCCATCACATCCAAACAGGAAGAAGGTGYTCTCTACACTGTTAACACTTTCTCCTCTGGAAATGTCACAGTTCACCATCATTCTCTAGGCTGCAGAAGAGAAAGCTGGCATCTGGGAGCAGAGACTAAAGCTGGCAGCTGAAGGTGGGCTCACACTGGAGACTTATTGAGTTGATGCCAAATCAAACCGTGTCTTATGGTAATCAAACCATGCCATATATTTCTCAAAACTTGATGGATGTGAGACGAGCCTGTTGGCCGATCTCCCTTAAGTGCCGTCACACTCCAAGTGCTCCATAAACTTGTCCAGAGGTACATCTTAGTGGAGAAGAGCACTGTTCRTTGTCCTCAGCCTTCCTCTGTTAGCCCTTCAGTTTTACACCGGAAGGAATAGGAAGAGCACAACTATCACTTCTGGAGAAAGAATAGCAGAAATCTCTGTTCCTAGCTTGGCTAAAACAAAATTCTCCTTGAGTTCTCTCTGATACCTCACCCTAGGGTGTAATTAARATTATGCTCCTGTTCTGTTTTTAGCATGTCATGGTGCAAAGCTACTCTTGTCCAGCACTYGTCTGGCACTAACTGTCCAACGTTTCCATTTCAGACATGTAGGATGGCTTGAAATTTCACATATCTCATTGTACTCCTTAATTCAGGATAAAATGCCACTTTTACAGCAGTGCTATTCTCTTTCAACAAAGTTCAAGGACAGATCTRTTTGTTTGTAGTTTAGAATTGGAAATCACAAAGAGTAGAAAGTCATGAACAGCTTGTGAAATAAAACTTCAAGATAAAATTAAATACAATTGATGTTTTTGAACTTTTGTCTSATTATAACTGTGTTGCAAGAGAAGGGCAATGTTGGAGAAGTATCTGGAAGCAGCATCAGTGAAGTATACCCAGAAAATACTCATGACCACACKGACTATAGGTCTATTTTAGGGACTATGCACTTATCTAACAGRCTTTTAGGTTCCCTAGAGAGTAATCAGTAGTGAGGGTGCACAAGAATATGATTATGGGGACCTCAATATGCCATATGTTCTGTAGACTCAATGTATGGGAAAACGATTTTCTAATTGGTAACACATATCTGAAACAGCTGCTGTTTTAGAAGCAGCATATCCATCACTTGCGACTCCCAAGAGGAGTCAAATCATCGCTTGATACGTCAAAGTGTTGGCTTAACTTTTCCCTGCAAGGYGGAGCATAATTGCTGCTGTATTTGATTCAGATACCTGACTGTTTTTATAAATTGAACAAAGTCCCTGCATGACAAAACTAAATTGGGTTTTGGGCTAACTGAGATAGGGATTTTCCAACTTTCTGGTAGGTGACCTTATTAAAGATTGAAATTTCTCATGAGGAGATACCACCATAATCATCTGGATATGTAGGGTATTCCCAGACTGAAGGAAACGTTTTGCAAAATAACAGTGTGAAAACTCTCATCGACTGAGGAAATTGTTGTCATCTGTAAGATATCAAAGTGTCTACAGAAGATTGCCTCTGGCTCAGTTTTGCTTAAGCCAGGTGAGATCAAACTTATGCTGGTCCAAAAAGAGGCACCTATTCAAAGTGCTTCCCAGATACTGTTTTTGTCTTCCACAGCAYTCAGCCCTCAGCACTTACTCGGTGAGGCTCAGAGAGGAAGGTAACCAAGAAYAGTTTTTCAAAATGACTTTTTTCAACATGCYACTTTCCAGGAAATCTTGTCTCCTCTCTGAACTGGAGACCTGGCCAAAGTAACTGATTAAACTTTATATGGAATTACAGTGGTCAAAGCTGAACATAACTGTGGCATACAGTTTCATTTCTCAAACAAAAATGATCTCTCCTTGCCTCGTTTCACAGGACCAAAGTTCATAACCTCATTGGCTTCCAAAGCAAATTTAAGGCTAATTTTCAAAGGCTTTGTGGTCATCCTGTGATATCAATGAAATATCAGTCTATGAACTACCACAACAGCTTTCCTTCAGTAAGTGATAAAATCTCTTTGCATCCTCATTCAGGAGGATCCTTATTGAGGAGTAACATCCTCAAGCATAAGGGATGAGGATGCCAATCTGATAAGATATTCCTGATAAACTTTGAGACCAACAAAGGTATTCTTATGTGATGGTGACAGTCAGTTAAAAACAATATAATACAAAATTAGTGCAGAACTTTGAAGAAGACATTAAGAGATAAAAAAACATTCAATTTTGTCTTTGGACAGTTATCTTGTTGTCTGAATTTTGGACGTTTGGATGCCAGTGGATGTTAAACAAACCTGAAACTGTCAAAAAAGTAGGCAAGTAGACAAGGATAGACAACTTCTTCAGCTGCCACCACTCTTAAAGATTAGCTTTAAGAAACTTCTGAATTTCTAAGGGACATTGGACAGACCATAAAGGAAAGGAACTGGAAAGAAGGAAGAAAGAGTGAGTGACTGGCTGTGAGACTCATAGTTATAGTCACAGATATGTATCTACATGTAGCTGTAGACATCAACAACTGAACCTATTAAGCAAATGAACTGAGGTGCAGGAGGGAAAGGAAAAGGAATTGAAAGTCTAGATGTTACAGCAGAAGAGAGGGGAAAGAGGAACCCATGCAGCACAAAGTATTCATAGAGTATGAAGGGGATGAGTCAGAGGAATAGAAAACCACAGAGGCRAACACTTTCTGGAGTTAAAGGAGAAAGTGACTTCTCAGCACAGGAAAAAAAACAAATAGAGAGAGAAGGGGATGAAAACAGCAGTTTTGAGACTAACACAGACATAGGTTTTGGAAACAAGATAGGAAAGACGCACACAGACTGAAAGGAGTAATACAGAGATGAGACCTCAAAACAAATTGACTCCAAGGATTTCAAGGAGCTTAGAGACAAGTGAGAAAGGATGAAAAAATAGATTGGAAAAATTTACTTTGTAAATACTGGGAATGCTAGTACTAAACGCTGAAATGACAAGTAGGAGGTAAAGAACTGAACTGAAGGAGGTGATTTRTTGGCTTACAGAAACAACTAGCCAGAGGTTTGGGTTTTTTTTTTAATAAAAAAGTCTTAATTGATGCCAGGCCTTCTAGTTTATTCAGAAAAAAAAACAAAAAACAAAACCCAATATTTTTCCTGCTAATTACTAGGGACAGTTCTTGAAATGCAACAGCTTGTTTTAAAGAGCATATGGTAGGGGGTGCTAGGCAAATGCAGCAGACAATGTGTTACTAAAAGAAGAAGGTCTCTTTTACATAAGGAACCATATGTAATCCAAATTTATCAGTACTGTATCATCAAAATGGATATTTTAAATCATACAGTCTGTAATATTAATATTCAGTCTACAATTAGTCAGTATGGTACATACAGTCAGTCCTTTCAAAAATTACATTAAGGGGCAGCTTGAATCTCAGATGTATAGAAAAAGACAGAGAAGCTTAGCCAGGCAATCGCTATGATAAGTGATGCATTAATCCAGGCATGATAAGTGATGTGTTAACYAGCAGGATTGCATGCTGAGGTCAATTAATGTTCCTGTCTTTTAGAAGTGTCTCCAAGCTCCAACCATGAGAACTACTTCTTTTACATAGTTGTCTTTTTCCAGCTTTCCTCAAGCTCTCTTTGAACACCTGCAGATCCCAAGCCAGGGATGAGGTGGCCCAAGGGAGGGCAGTTTGCACATAAAATACRGACCACAGAATATCTGAGATGGTTTGGGGCTGGCAGCCCAACGTTTTTGTGACTCACAGAGGCACAAGGAGGGCTGTARATTTACAGACCAATGCCCCAAGGTAAAACAACCTTGGAGCTTCCTCTTTTGTGATAGTGTTTGTGGTAAGACAACCATCTGGATCCATGCTGTRTGAAACCTAAATGCTTTGTGTAGATGCAAAGGTCTAGCAGAACTTGGCAAGAGATAATAACAAAAGGTGAGACTGGGATGAAGAGTACAGTTCCACTTTCACACTTCTTGTTTTCAAGTGGAACTGAACAGCTTGTGATATATTGCGATCCCGCCAGTTATGCTGAGACAGCCCACAAATTGTACGGCAAAAATGGCATCATATGGCTCAACTCAAAGTGGATYTGGAATGAATAACCACAGAGTATTTTAGGTGATGTGGTCTGTGAAAGGATGACACCCATGGAAGAGGCTGGGGCAACTTCAAAATAATAGCAAATCCCCCATAACCTAAACAACATCAACAGTATCCCCTTCTCAGATCTGAAATCCTGTTGCAACAGCACAAAATCATTTTTAGATTTTTCTAGTGATTAAAGAGTGCCAGTTTTAATGTTGCCAGTGTTACCACTCAGTTACCACCTTTCTTCCAGGACCTCTTTGCTCCTTTTCCATCTGCCTGACACTTTCCTGATTGCACTCTTTCTGCCATTATAACCTGCCAGAAGAGCTGGGAACACATGCAGATGCTTGCAAGGAACAACAGATTCAGAAATTCAAAACTTTCATGAGAGTGAAACACATGCACAAAAGAAGCTAGCACACCACTGCCCATCTATTCTTGCCTTGGAGTGTTTCAAGCAACTCTTGATCCTATACAAAAGATGGGGTGGATGGAAATATCTACCTGGAGACTGTGTGTGATTTTCAAGAGGGCAAACCCACAAAACCACACACACTGACACACAAAACTACTGACAGCTTTCCCTCTTTTTCACTCTCCCCACACATTTTCTTCTTGGTACTTGTTGTACCAAGCACTCCTCCTTGGTGAGTGGCAGTTTCCATACCAACCTCGCTTTCTTAACCACATTTGCAGGGAGTTGAAATAAAAAGCCTGAAATTGAACCTGACAGCAGCTCCCCTCCCATGCTTGCTATGTCTGTGGGCTTGAAGACCCCACATACAGAGATATTCACCAGGTATAACTATATTATGAGCGTAGGTCCTCTGAAAAACTCCCAATACTAGGTTAGGTGCCTGCATTACACACAAGGAGAGCTAGATATTGAGGAAGGGTTTCACCACTGAACGAAGGATCACCTTTTCATAGAGACTAGAAAGTACTAAACAGAGAAATGTGTTTCTTCCAGGTGTAAACGTCTGTTCCTCTCTTTGGCTTTAGGCTGGAAATTTCTGCAAAATTCACAGACCAGTACTCTCTCACATAGACCATTCCTTTGGGTACAGAACACTACCTCCGTTTCTTTGAAAAACAGAGTCAGTAGCAACATCTTTTTTTTTCTTTTTGGTTGGTCTAGCATTCAGACCTAAGTTGTTTTCAGCAAGAGACAGATCAAGCTCATCTCAGCACAGTGGCATAAATATCAATCAGTAAGGCCAGAGGAGAGGTTGTGATGCTATAAAGCAGTAAAGAAGATACTCTCCATGAGGGCCTTACTCAAGCGTAACAGCATGAGTAAATGAGTTATTAGCATGAGTAAAAGCTACTGCATTAAAAAATCACTACCTAAATGAGTGAAGAGATAAGGTGATCTGGAACTAAAACCCAGAAAACTTGCCTGAAAAGCAAGTGTTATAAACACCCAGCACTCTGCGAGCCCATTTCAGCAGAAAGTCCCTTCCCTGGAGTCCCCTCTCCTAAGGCAAGGGCAGTGCCCGTCTCCTGCCTCAGAGCCTCAGGACTCTTGGCAGCCTCCCCAGGGGCAGCCCCTTCCAGCCGCACTCCAGCTGAAGCGCGAGGCTTGTCTGTCTCTCAGCCATTGCCCTTTTGTCATTTCTAGSTGCTTAAACTCTTGTATCTGCACCTTCAAATTTCCTGTGATAGGCACTTTGCATTTTAACCTTGGAGTCATGACTCTGGAAATGTATTTTCTCACCCTCTGGCTGCTAATTACAGCCAGCTCATTGAAGTCCCAGATCCACAATCCCTGGTGACTCCTGTCCCTTTTGTTTGTACACAGCTATTTGGCCATGTGATTAGTCGAGGTATTTTAAAGTGCTTTTCATAAGCAATGTTTGCAAGGTACAGTGCAGTAAATCCACCCATCAAAAGCATACTCATTATATTTTTAAGAGAAAGTAATTATTAATCATCTTAGCTGAATTATTCATTGTARTTTTGAATCGGTCTGCTACTTTGAAAATAAACATCTTGTTTTGTCCTTCGCATGTGTTTTTTAAGTGTGCTACTTAACACCCACCTGAATGTTGAATTAAAATTAAACTGTAGGRAAATGTTGTATTTCAACATTTGCTCCAGGACTGGAGCCTGAACTAGTTGTGTGCAGAATTCACTTTCCTGGAGAAGCTTTGGTTTCCGTCCAGTGACTCAGCASCCGCAATTATCTGCCGGCAGCAAGGCAGAGTATGGAAGTCCTTTGAACTGACTCTATAGATCATTGATCCCAAAAGTCACTCGTTGAAGGCAACAGGTGGTTGGACAGCAGTGCAGGAATAGGTTTATTGATTCAATTCCTTAAATAAAACATTATGAAGCAAAGAGGATCTYGGAAGATCTGCAGACTATCCGGCACGCCCCTCACTCCTGCAGCAAGACGTGCGAGGCGCAGTTATGTGGGAGCCTCATTCATGTCACAGGGCTTGTGTCCCAGCAAGCAGGACAGGAAGGGCCACATGACTTTGCAGTGGASCATTATAGCTGACTTCGTTTGCTTTATGCCAACTAAAAATAGGACTTGCAGCCAGTTTGGACATTTTGCACTGCCAGTAGTTACCCTAGATTTCTGTTTCCCTTTCCAGTCGCTCCTTCACTCTCACTCACCAGCTCTTGTGCCTTTTTAGGGCAGAGTCATACAGGTCAGTGGCGATTTAAAGCTCTGAAAGGAGAGCTCACACATTGAGGGTATAACATCAAGGTGGTTTAACAAGGCATAAGGCACCATGTGCAGTCACTGTAGCTCCCTTCCCAGGTGTTTTAGGGACGTGTGTTGACAGGGCTCATGGAAACGTTTCCTTCATCTCACTAATCACACCTTTTGGGAGAACAGGAAGGACTCTCAGAAGTGTGCTTTATAATCTGGGCAAGACACAGGCAAATTTGCTGTAGCAACACAGTTTGTCTGGTGGCTGGGCACTGGGACTCCTTCAGCACAGATACAGTACAAGCCYGGGCTGAAAACTGCCACCAGGAAGTTATTAGGTGACCTGATGAGCGACAGCAGCCTCAAATGTGAGAAGTTCCTCTTTTAGAGTGTTAGTASTATTTAAAGTCATTTGCTAAATTTCTGTGGTCATTTCCTAAATTTCTACGTAAGCTTAGAAATTTTAAAGAAAYATGTTTTCTCACAAAAAAAAATTAACTTTAGATTATATTTTAACAAATTCTGACTTTATGTCTCTGAACTAGAGGTGCTTCTCTCYTGTACAGAGGCCAGTGCCCTACAGAGCCTGGACACAGGAAGGTTTGGAGGCTGTAGAAATTACCACTCCTTTCAGAGGAAGAAGTCTCACCRTGGAACAAAACACACTCAGATTGAAGATATACTTGCGAGCCTATTCACATGTGACAATATAGGGCAAGAGTGAAACCCTATCTTAAAAGGATGTAGATGGAKGGAAGCAGAAAAGATGTGGTGAGAAGCAAGGGGATGCGGAACCACTCTGCAGCAGGGGCTGCTGCTGCCTCCCCTTGACTAAGCCTCCYGGGAGGCTCTGAAGGAGATGCTTCAGATAGGGACCTTCCCAGCAAATGGAGAGTTAGTGGCATCGCACTGGCACCCAAAAAAAAAAAAAAAGGGTGGCCATTTGAAAATACAGCCATATTTTCATACGATATGACTAAATCATGTTGGGATCTGTGTTCATTAATGTTTAGCTTGTTTATTTTAGGTTAAATCCTTTTCAGCTGGCCATGTGAGTAAGCAGCTGTAAGCACAGGGTTTTGCGCAGGTTGTGGGAGGGAAGAATCCCTGCAGATGCAGCTGAGGAGAGTGGGCACCTCCCACCTATTTTGGTATAGAGGGAGTCCCCAGCTGGACCTGGCTATTTAATTTTCTTTTATTTTTTAAAGAATCATTTAATGCCATCAAATAAACCTGAACATGATGTGGATATCTTAAACAGTGACTTACTTACACCTCTGCTGACTTTTCTCTTTAAATTGCCTGGTAAAATGAAAATATTCACACAACACTGTTTCATCTGATTTRATAAATGTGTCTCTCTGTTTTACCAATCCATCAGGATATTAGACATAAGGTAAATGGTTATATAAGTAAATGCACCCAATTCTGATGGAATTTATTTCATTACATTCACATGTTTTGTTTAGCATTTTTATGAAAACAAATGAAAAATGAATGAATGCTCAAAGTGGTTTACATCACTCCTAGTGGTTAATTATACCATAAACACCATGATTTTTCTGGACTGAAATAGAAAAAAATACCTCAGAGACATGTTTAATCATTTRGATCTAGTAGTGCCGTGTTTATTTGTTCCTTTTTGGTCCATTAGAGAGTAAATTAGATTTGATTTGCTTGCTCTGATTGGCTTAATTGTACCAGTTACAGACGAAGTACAAATAAAATTGTAATAAATCCAGCAGATGTTTAACTTACTCTACCAAGATCTTTAATAGTCAATTCCAATTGCAATTTGCATTCAGCAATTTAACAAGACCCTGAGGATGTTTATCTGATTTTTCAAAAACCAGACACTTTCTCTCTATGTTTTTGAAACAAGGCTGTCAAGTCATATTTTCAGGACAGATTCTTTTAACAAAGAAATGTTTTAAAGAGGCCAGCTTTAAAGAAGGTTAACAGCAGCCCCCACGGTACCTTCCCACTGTGCAGCACACGGAGGCCAGGGGCTCATGGCCACAGACCCTGTCGCACATCTGGCACCTCTGCTTCCCCTCCTTGCAGCGCTGGGGGCTGCCTAGGAGCACTTCCCCTTGCAAGGCAGGGAAGGCTGTGAGAGCGAATATGTCAAATGAAACCACACCGCTTTTGACCAAGATGGAAGCACTAAAGGCCATCGTTTTTGAAAGAAACTATTCCCGAAGAAAATTCTAAAATAATGGCTTTTAACATCTTAGACTTAAAAATCTAAAAATACTTATATCTAATGCATAATGCACTAAACTCCAAGGTTCATCAGATCACAATATAAATTACTATGACCTTTAAAAATGCTGTTTAATATGCGCATGAGGAATTCTAATACTAAATACCATATCTTAGTCAATTTGATCTTTCATGTGGTATTGAGAAACCATCTGTATCTATACTACTAAAAAGGACAATATATTTTAGCAAATCTGGCCAAGATGGGGTTTGTTATGCCCCAACAAACCATGCCAAGAAATAAAGTAGCTTACTAACATAGAAATATGTCAGTTATTCTGATTATAACAAGAGGTTAAAGGAATCCTATCTGAGTGTGAAATTACTGCAAAGCCATACATTGATCTCCCCTTTTAATCAGTCTCCGGAGAGTGCCAGAAAGATGGAAGAATATCCGATTACCACATAAGTGTCAGCCTGGGATTATAGTTAGGGCAAAAATTTCACACTGAGGGATTTTCCCTCTCCACTGACAACATGAGACCATGGGCTTTTTGGCACCCCTTGCTCTAGGGATTCTTGCTTACCCTCCCAATACAATGCCAAWGGAAACACAAACGTTCCCAATGAATTCCCAAATGTTCCCATTAGCTTACCCAGCTAAAGGCTAAACAAATTAACCACAAAGACCTGGCAAAGACAGGGAAAATGGAGCACAGCTTCTCTGAAAACCACTCAAGCAGGACGAGCAGAGTGTGATGCCGCTGGGCTGACACCATCGGGATGCCTCAGAGGTGGAGAAAGGGAGGAAGGYAGCCAAACGTAGGAGAACAAATGTAGCAAAATAGGGAGGAAAACGGATAAAAAGGGCCGGCTGCTTGTGTGCCTGCCYGCTGCACCGTAGAGTGCAGCACCTCACACATCTCATCGGGGACAGGAGAAACCCCTCAGGCCCCAGGGTGTCCTGCAAGAAATCACGAGCTTACCTCGGGACTGCTCATCACCCATACAGATGTTTRTCAGCACAAGGAATTTTGATTTCCCCGTTCCTGGTTGTAAGATCTTAGCAGAGAGCGATAATCAGCAAACAGCTGAACACGCACACACTGAAAACAAATAATTTRCAAACAAGACATAGCCTGAAATATGTTCTAACCATTGTGAATACTGAAAAAATCTGTCAAAAGCAGCTCTGCTCGTAGATAATCTGTGAATAGCAGAAAAGGCTAAAACTGCAAATAAATATTTGATCTGCATAGACTGTGTTGTTCTGTCAGTGCTGGAAYTATCAAGCAGACATCCTACTTAGATTCCTAAATGCCAGATCAAAWTTTACTTGTCCTCAAGACCAGTCTGATCTGTTCAGAGCTGCTCGGGTGAGCTGGCCAGTGCAGACATGAATATGCCTTTCTTTGGCACTGCACTGGGCACCTTGTGATTTAAGCCAAACTAAATCAGGCAACAGGTTTAAGTCTTTGTTTCTTTTATTTTTTTCTTTTTTTTTTTGGTGTTTTATTATGCTAGATTACTGTGAAGCCAGAATTTTCAAAGCATTTGAATTATTTACCGCTTGAATTATTTTGTATTTTATTCAGCTCACCATAAGAATTACTGCTGGATTTAAATATTCTCCATAACAGTGTTCATTTCGTACTATTGTACAAACAAAACAACTTTAGTAAACATGGTTCAATGATATATATCACACAAGCAATAAAAAACTCCTATTTTTATGAAAGGTTCTTTAAAACCTTTAAAATTTTTCTAGATAACCAGAATTTTATTTCTAGATTCTATAAAGAAATGTTTCAGTTAWTTTTTTGTGTATTTATTATATGCACTTCTTACAAAGTGTTTGCAAATAAAGCCTCTGCTTAGAACATAAGACTTAATAGTCCTGAGTCTGTTAGTATTGAATTAGACATCTCACTCTTAAATTATATTCTTGCTGCAAACTGCAGAAGAGAAAGAAAAGGGAAAAGCCTCTATTAAAGCAGCTTCCTCACTCCAGCAGAGCAGCAGGGAAGCCGTGTTCAGCGCTGACAGTTGGTTTACTCCTATCATTTGATCACAAAATTTGGGTGCCGTCTGTGGGAAGCCACACAGGCGAATGTGTCACCACATCTCATAGCGAGCAGAAGAAACAGAGGGCAGGCGCTGCAGGARCGGGCTGCCTCGCGCMCYCCTTGCGCGGCGCYTCGYGYGKCTTGCCGCGGCCGAGCACCCCGGYGGCCGGGCGAGCGGGACGCGCCTGCGAGGGAGGGCCCTGGGCTAGGACAGACCWCCRGCTACCTTGGAGCCATCTCAGTTCYGAAAACATGGGCTAAGAAAAGCTGGTAAGCTTGGGGTAAGCGTTTTGCCCTCAGCAAAAGGCAGGGCCTCCCACCTATACACTCCTATAGTGTTGCTCCTGTACTCTGCAAGCTACTTAAGTGTGAGCTTGAGCTTAAAGAGATGATGTTTTGCAGATTTATCATGGTCCCCTGCCCTGTTTTGTGTCCACAATGTCTGGTCTAAAGAGGAAGGCAAAGCTCTCCCTCCCAAGGGTGGGCTAGGCCCCAGGGCAGAGCTGCTATGTTATGTGTGTGCCTTGTCATGAAAGCCACCGCTGTGGCCAGGGCATGCAGCCAGGGCTCCTCTCTGGTGGCCAAGCSTCAGGGAGTGGGGTGTCCTCACGGCGAGACGCCCACCCCACCAGCAAGGCTCGCGGTGGGCCTCGAGTGCAGAGCAGCCTGTGTTGCACCACCCCAGCCGCTGCGGGACGAGCCAGACGTGGACAGGGATTTGGTGGAGGTGAGGTTGATGCTGAGGGAGCTGCGCCGTGGTGGCCCCAAGTCACACAGCAAGAACCTTTGGTGTTCTGCAAAATCTGCACTGTGAGGACAAGGCTTTAGTCCTCGCACTTCATCACACTGAGCAAATCCATAGCGTTCCTATGTGACCAACTGTGGCTGTGCTATATGTGTGCAAAACCAGAGTAATTCGCTATCCTTGAATGCCACCTATAGGTTACTGTTTTCTGAAGTGATCCTGATGCAAAACCACAGCACGCAGAGGACAACATTCAGTTTTGGCTTGAAGAGACCCAATGTGTGTGCTGCTACTTTGATTTTCATACAGTCACAGGTGACCGTGGTGTCARGACAGCTGCGTCCATCCCTGCCTGGTGAGAGTCTGAGTCAGTATAATTCTGCTGCCTACAAAGTACAGTTCCACCATGTCTGATTTCCCAAATCTTCTCACTCACGATCATAATGATTTGATTATGAGCTATCATTCAAAGGCTATGCTTTTGCAGGAACTCAACCTTATGGATTTATCCCTTGTTGCAATAAAACCTTTGCTCATCATACAATAAAAGAATCCAGCATCCATTACAAGGATGTCACAGGGCACTTTGCAACAAGCTAGTTTCATATCATTAACAGGGAAGTCAGGGATTTACAATAGCTGTGAACCTGGCCCTGCTTTCTGATAAGACATTAAATAGCATAAAATTTGTGTCTCTTCACTTTATACTGTGTCTGTTTTTTTAATTCACATTTTCTTAATTAAAATAGAGACTTACCAGTTCTCAAATTTTTAATAACATGAAGTTCCTAAAGGAAATAGTTTTTTGGGGAGAAGATAATGATAAAATAATCCCACGTAAAAGGCTGTGCTAGAGTATCCTCTGTGAAAGGCAGTCTGTCTTGAAGAGGATTCATCCTGCAAACTGCTGGCTGTCACCCACACTGCACTCCTGGTGCTTCCTGTTCTGTACTACCACTTAAGGAGGCCCCCAGCACACCACAAACTGCATCACCCCACCCCATCTCAGGCTCAGTCATTCAGGTTCAATAACATAAGAATGTATTGTAGCCTTTTCCTAGGATGTGATGGCATACATGTGGAAAATGTGGCACACTTAGCATTGTGGGACATCCAAATATGTCACCTATTACTATAACTTCCCTAAAATGTCTGGGAAAATAGCAGTACAGATTTGGTTTGTTTTTTTGTTTTTTTTCTAGAGAGAGTTTATAGGACGTGGGTGAAAATGGTATTACTAGAGACATTCTTTCTGTGCTCTTCATATCTGAACATCTAAGACTTTATTGGAGTGGAAGGTTCTTGGTTTGAGCAATTGCATATCTAGCATTATGCCAACTTAAAATGTAAATGTAATAATGGCAGTATAATGTGTATGTAAGAAATTTAGCTGATGCAGAAGTTCATCAGAATGATCTAGGGACCTAAAAGGTCTTTATCTTTGGATGTCTCCACAGTGTTCCAAAAGCACATGGCCATTGATTGCAAGGTTGAACTTCACTGATATGCCTAACAACAGTAAAACAACCAAACAAACAGGACCTCATGCCCTGTCACTGTTTGTTAAAAAAATGCAAGTTCAGGCTACCTGTTATAGTCCTTCCTCAAATCTTTAGGYTATTTCTTAGAAAACAGCTGAAAATGAATATGCAAATAGCTTATGATGCCTGTGTTTTACACTCTAATAAAYCATTAAGTGTATGAGTAAAGTTACCTAATTCTTTTGCCTGAACCTTTGCTCCTGATGTAGACACATAATTCATTGCAAACACAACATTATCACACAGCATTTCCAGTAGTAGTAGTAATGTCTCAAAGTCCCTGATGCCTTCAAATTTCCATGAAGAGATTCGGAAAGTTGTCTGACATTCATACCGGTTCTAGGGTATAACAGTGTATGCAAGCCAAATAGAGATAGACGGAACTAACTGAAACTAGAAAGAGTAAGTTCCTCTGAGATCAACGTGGCCTGARGCATTTGTACCTGTAGATTTACTGAATGAAGCTTTTAACTGTGGTATAATAATTAATTAATGCTTTTGTCTGAACAAAAGTTTGAGCTACTGAACCAACACAGTCTTTTAATTTTTTATCACATGTGCTAAAGATGCTGTTCAGGCATCCGTCCACATTAGCAGGCTGAGCTGCACATTTGCTCTCAGAGGATCAGGAGAAAGCAGTAGTTTTCATGATGACTTTGCTAGAGCCATCTAATTGTTTTTCTTCTYGTAAGATTTTTTCCCCAGGAGATATAAACAACAGGCTGAGAGAGAGAAAARGGCACTTGAGGCACCTTCTGAGATGATAAAACTCAAAAAGTTAGAGGAGAAATTACTCTTCCTCCTCTTTTTCTTATTTCATCATTTGCAGCATTACTTAAGCTTCAGCACCAACAAAACAGAAAACAAAACTCTTAAAATAATCCAGAAACATTCAGGAGAGATGATTATTTTACAAGAGCCCAGGCTGTGTCATCTCCAGAGATTCCTCTTATGATTGTTCTACTAGAGGAGATCAATCCTTTCCCTCCGTCCTGCTTACATAACCACAACAACAAAAAAGCTGCAAAACRTTCTCCTCCCCAGCAACACAAAGCTTGGGCAATTCTGTCTTCTTTTGCTCCTGTCTACACAATTATCACATGATGGTCTTTTTGTGATGGCTGCTCTTTTCTCCAYGGATGATTCTACTGAGGGGTTCAGGGCATGGGTAATGAGAGCCAGCATGGTAGAGATTGGCAGGTTTTCTAGGCAGAGCTCTCTGAAGTTAGAGCCCATTCAAGGTGGGATGAACRGAAGGACAAGGTGATATCATCAGGTGATACACATTCTCTACACATTGCAACATGGGAAGACACCACATACCCCATTTTCAGAGACGCACAAATGGAGAAGCTTCTCCTGAGCCTGGAAGAAGCTCAGCTTTGTCGTCTTTGCAGCATCAGGCATGCGATCAGGATACTCTGCCAGTGTGTGACCTGGTACCCTGGATGTTGAGATAAGATAATGTGCTCTCATCCATTTCTGTCAACAGAGCCATTTTTTGGCAAGAGTGATGACAAAATTCTTTCCTCTGAATAAAATAGTGCATTTTTATGATTCTGATGCTGGCTGTAATTCAACTTTTCTATATGTCAGATGCCAGCCACTTCCTCAGATGAATCAATTTCTGTTCCCTATACTGAAGCAGACAGATGTTGGAGAAAATATCTTAGCGATGCGTGATTCCAAATATTATAAAGAGAACTTTTTTTTGGATTTCCAGTCTATCAAGACAACTGGTTAAAACTGTGCAAAATAAGGAATCTTGGAAACAAAAGGAGCAGAGGATACTGGTTCAGCTCAGGTAAAATTCTTTGAGATGTTCATRTCAAGTAGATTTCACATGCTCTTAAATATTTGTGAGTCTACAATCTTTATCTTTCTGCATTATTCAGAATACATTCAGAATAAGATCAGAAAGCAYAGAAAAAACTTCTCTGTAGCACTGTCTTTTGGCCAGCAGATGATCAAAGAGCCATTCAATTTGTTTCTAGCATAGAGACAAATAGTAAACAAAGCTTATTCAGCACTGAGCATCCATCTAGGCTGACAGATTTTGCAAACTTTCCACCAAGAGTGGAATCCTACAAGAGCAAGACCGTGCCAAGTTAGCTGAGTATGTCGCAGAGGCCAGCATCTGCAAGTCATCTTCCTATTACTGTCAGATACGACCGACAGAGAAAGCCTTGGTGCCAGATATTGCATTTGGAAACGTATCTTGGMTTTTCCACATAACACTTACTGCTTTGGCACAGAGAACTGGGCCAAAAAAGGAAATTACACACTGATGTTATTTTGATTAACCTTGCAGGGAAGTATTTGCAAGAGAACATTTAGACTGTAGACAAGTCTATAGAGGAAACCTGAAGAAACTGGCAGCAGCATTAAATTGTGTTCTATCTTGGTAGTTACTCTTCATGATCGTTAGCATGAAATGGAAACATCCTGGGAATAATTACTTGGTTCCCTGGATTTGCTTTTAATGATAGAGACAATTCAAACTTACCAGAAAAAGAATCATTTTAGGAGAAGAAATATATATATATGCATATACACACACACACATATGTTTATATACACACCCGTAAATACATATATGTGTGTATGTGTGCATTTATATGTACATATAAAGTTTTGCTGTACATTGAATACATCTCCATTTATAAAAATAACCCAGAAATGTATGCTCGCCAATTTATTTGTCTTTACAAAAGAGTTCAATAAGTATTAAGGAAACTAATAATCATTCTTAAAACGCCTTGAAGGCACAAGGTCAAGTAGCTTGGTAAGTCAAAGCATGGTAACCAMCCAAGCTTCTCCAGTATGAGGGGACATCTGCCTGACTAAACTTCAGATGATGACAGGGCAATGACCTACAGCTGAGCATGTTACCCCCAGCTCTCTTTCAGGGTTTCTAGGGGGAATGTTGTGACTTCTCAAGCATTGCAAGACATGGTTTATGCCACCTTTCCAAGAAACAGCATAGTTTAGGTTGGACAGGACCTCTGGAGCTCCCCTGGTCCAGCACTCTGCTCAAAGCAGCACTGCCTCCCAAGTAGGATTGGGCTGCTCGGGGCCTTGACTGGTCAGACCTTCAGGGCAAACTTTTCCAGTGCTTAATCACACTCTTGGTGTTTTTTTTTTTTTTTTCTTTGCATTTACCAGATCTTCCCTTAAAGCAGGATGTGGGTGTTTCCTCTTGCCCTGTCACTATCCAGGAGGACTGCCTTCCCTCCACCTTGTCAGGTCACTGAAGACAGCTGTCACTTCTTCCCTTCATCTTCTCGTCTCCAGCTTGCACATTTGTGTTGACACTGAAAAAAGCCAAGAGTTCTTTGGCTGGGAGAGGTTTCAGGGAGAAGAGGCAGTTGAGGTATAATGGCAAAACACTGTTGTTAATGTGACTACAATCAAATTGCAGCAGTCAGTGCCAGCTCTGTGACTGCATTTGCAGCATAGGTAGTTTAAAAAATGAGATTTCACCACAACAGATAAGTGTTTATAAATGGCAGATGCTAATTTAGCATTCATATGAGAAATGTTATACATAGACAGCTTCAAATATAAATCATGCAATCCACAAAAGAACACAGGTTCTGCTCACAGTCACCACATGGATGGTAGGTACTGTGGGGTTGCCCCAGAAGGAATTTGCTTCTYATGTTCCCTTTCCCTCAAAGGACAGAAACCATGCTAGGGAAGATTTGCAACTGTCAAATCGGGACCAGTCGTTGTAGCCTCTCGCAGAAACTGTAGTGGATTCTTCTTTGTGTGTCTTTGTTCTGTTTGTTCTGTTACTCTTCCCATAAATGGCAGTAGGTGGACACGAGAGAGAGAGAAATGTAGCTCACCGGGGCAGACTGGGGTGTCCTCCAGCATCCAGGCCGGTGATATTATCTGGGTAGGATGGAATGTCCCAGGCTTTTCCTCAGAAGAGATTAGGTATCCTTGTWTTTTGTATAGTTTTATACTTTTATCCTGTCTTAAAATACCTTCTGCTTAGAATGTTCCATTTTTAGCATTACAGATATTTCCCTGCTGGGATGCTCAGCTGTGTGGAAGCTTTGGCCCATTTGGGGTATATTGCAGGATTGGTCTCTGTTCTGTACCATGCTAAAGAATCCATTGATTGACCCACAATTTTGCTAGATATTAT
Source organism: Eudromia elegans (assembly GCA_003342815.1). Classification (NCBI taxonomy): domain Eukaryota; kingdom Metazoa; phylum Chordata; class Aves; order Tinamiformes; family Tinamidae; genus Eudromia; species Eudromia elegans. The sequence continues at coordinate 892,819 of PTEX01000053.1, read as the reverse complement.
AGCAAAAAGTACAGAAAACCTTATACAGCATGAAAACAGTCACAAGAAAGATGGCATATGCTGAGTATCTCATGAGGGATTTTATTTTGCCATGCAATTTTAATTTTGTTGTCATTTGAGTATAGCAGGAAAGATGAGTGCCAGGGATAAAATTAAAAGAAAGAAGGCAATAATGTAGCACTCTGGGACAAGAAGGACAAGAGGTGTTGCACGTGGGAAGACACATGATTGGAGATTCATGGTGTGATGCTTTGCAAAGGTTTGCAGGCACAGCCAAGATATTTCAGATGAAAAGGAATGGGCAAAAGGGAGTCAGTGGCATGAATCATAAGGATGTAATGAGAAAAAGGTCAGCAGAGGAGATCGTGTTAACCAACTGGGTAGAGTGAATGGGAACAAAGCAAGTCTGAAGGAGACCAGATTCAATGACAGCACAATGTGAACTGATGATTTGTAATTTTAATAATGCAAAATTCAGTAAATAAAATGTTAAAATAAGCAACTTTAATAATTCATTATAACGTTTACTATTTTCAGACTGTTATTTTATAGCATATTTGATTCAATTGCTCAGTGTCATTGCATGTCCTTTTTTTGTGACTATGCCACAACTTAGACATTACAGTGTTTCTTRAATGGCCAGCTAATTACAAGGAGTTTTGGTTTGTTTGTTTGTTTTTTAATAAACTAGAACATTAGAACTTCAGCTTTGAACTACACTTACGGTCTACCTCTCTAAGATTTTATATTGCCTCAAGTGGCCTATAGTCTATACTAAACCATCAATATTATGTAAGGCTGAATACTGTTAAGGGCTTCAATAGCTTGTGTATTCAAAACACTCAGTGAATATTAACTAGTGTTAACTAGTGTACATTAAACTTCACTGAAGGATGCTCCTGGTAACTGTCAGATTTTAGAACCAGAGACTGCATCAAAATTTAGAGGCTATGCTGTGTTTACCTTTATTATACTCTCAGTAGCACTTGTAGGTGCTTTTGSTATAGCAGAGTTCGGGATGCAGGAGCAGATAGTCTTTATCAAGACATACATGGCAGTACWTTGTGCTTGATTCTGCACAGTAACTGATGCCTACATACGAACAGATAAAATGTTAATCATAAGCAAATGCTCCAAAGAGTAAAACAGTAATTGAGCCTGACTTCAGGCTTGTTAGCTTGTCATTGATCCAAAGTAAAACCTTGGGAAAGCTGAACATGGTATATATGTTATTGTTGAAGGACTGATATAAGTACAGTGTATAATGAGTGCAACTTATTTAATGAAAAAAATAACAAAATTGTTAAATGTGAAATTTTGTTAGTGATATATTGTATCATTTTTGACAAGTTTGGTTAATAAAAAGTGGCRGCTGACATATAACATTTGGATTTCTGCAGATTCTTTTACTTGATACAATATGACATTCTGATTAAAAACATTTAACTGAACCACTGAAGCACATATTAAGTGGATTAAAAACTGGTTAACTAATGGATCTCAGAAAGAAATCAAAGGTGTTCAGTCTCTTTATTAAGGAACAGAATCCATCAAATTGCTCCTATTGCCCAGCAAAACTACGGCTTAAGAGAACACTGTCTAGCTCAGTTTCTCACCAGCACAGAAAGGACTTCATGTAAGCTGCTGTGTTTGTAGCTCATATCACACTCTGTTTTGCTTACTGTGGCATTTTTGTATGTGGCCAGATACAGATTTCACAGTGTTCAGGACAGAGGTCTTTWCTTTTGAGCTGTAAAGAAATCTCACTTCAGCCCACATCAGGCTCTCAGTTAAGTTCAGTGGACTTTGCCTAAGTTCTCTAGTTCAATATCCAAATAATGAAAATTCCATCAATTCCTGGTGCCTATTCATGGTGAAAGCTAGGCTGCCTGATGCCACTGAAGACCTATCCAAAGAGCTAACAAGAAACACAAGGCACAGGGATTTAGGTGGAAACAACACGCTGTAAATTACTAGCACCTGAGGGGAGTTTCCAGCCACAAAAATGTAGATTAACAAATAGACATGCTTTTCCCTGAATAGCATAATGCCTCCAAAACTTGGGATAAGAAAGAAGATGCTATGCTTATCTGTGTAATAAGCTGTATAGACTTAGGCCTTGTGCAAAATGCTCTCTGGAGCCCTGTTGATGGAGGGCATGGCAAAAGCACCAACTCAGATGACTGATGAGATGGATATAGAGAGCTAAAATGTAATTCACATCACATCCATGATATAGGTTTCCATTAATTGTCAATCTGATTGTTGCACTATATAATCCGTGAATAAAATTGAGGAAGCCTGAGCATAAATAGAGAAATAGAGAGAGATTTTATATGTGGCCCAGTAAGCATGAAAAATAAATCAGAAAAACAATGGTGATCACACAATGCTCTCCGAGCCTGTGTCATGGAAGCAAGAGACTCACAATTTATCATTGGGTTAAGAAGGCYGCAGGAACCCTACAATATCTATTGTGAGCCTGTGGATTTGGTCTAGCAGTTTAGTCCTAACTGTTTTATTAAAATATATTTTTGTGCTTTGCAATGGAACCTCTCTGGGAGGCAGAAAGTCTGAATCTAGGAAAGCAACGAGCAGAAGGTGAGGAGAGCCTGCGGTCTGCGCTGGAGAGCCCTGCCAGCTCAGGAGGACAGGGAGCCACTAGCTTTCCAGCAGCCCCTCACTGTGAGTAATCRTATTAGGCTTCCTTCTGCTTCAGTAGAGGCTAATAATACATGTATATACACACATATATAAAAATGAGATCCAAGACGCATGCTTCTCCATTTTTGAAGGCTGGTTTCTTACCGAGGTAGTTACTTGTTTTCCTTTCAAAATAGGCAAGTAAAAAATTGCTAGAACATGGGCATCTTTCCCAGCCTCTTTAACATGCTGCCTTTGATAACAGGGATGAGACTTTAGCTGCTCCCACTACAAACAGCATAAGGAGCTCACTTTGTCCTTTGTTCTAACAAGCTTGTTGTGGCTTTTGCTGTATAAGATTACATATATGCAAACGTTGGATAGCGCAAATTGTTTTAGATTGATCTGACATTTATTGTGTGACTCTATCTTATTGGCTTGGAGTTTAGGAAAAAAGAATCAAAGATAGATCCTTCATTTTGACACTTCTGCACATGTTATAGTTTTTTTTTTTTTAACAATCCTGGAGAAATATTGAAGTTCCTTTTCAACCATTTTCAAGCCTTTGAAGGATTCTTAAGATTTTAACATAGGTTGAATAAATACATTGAGGCAAAGACAAATAATTATGAGAGCTTATATAATAAGGCAAAGTAACATAAGAATGTAAGAAAAGTTTAAGTGAGTCAGACCACAGGCCCATATCTTCTTTCTGCAAACGGTCAACAGTGGGTAAATAGGAAAGAGAATAAAACAATGGAAGCAGGCAGTCATATTTTTCCTGAATTCTCTCCAGGTCTTGAACAAGTTCTGTCTCAGAGACCTGGCCTGCTGATATGATTTCATATCTCTGAGATCTTGTCCGGAAAATGTCATTCCTCATTCACTCCTTCTGATTTTATAGATCTCCTATGCCCTGAAACACAAGTTTCTTAAGGCATATAGATCTTCTGTGATGCAAACGCCACTTTCAAGCTGAAAATGATGCAAGCTTTGGCTTTCATAGAGTAGCAAGCATCAAATCTTTCTTCAGATACCATTGTAAAATGGGCACTAGCCCATAAAGCACTTCAAAAGTTCTCCTTTGTCACTACAAGAGAAAACTTTTCTTCCAAATCATTATATCTTGAATGRCGCACATTGCTCTCCCAAATTGTGGTCTTCTGGAGCAATACACAAGCAGGTTAGTCAGCAGAGAGCTTCTTCATATAGCCACTCTTCAGTAAATAAGCACCAAAAAGTGAGTGGCCTCCACTAACTGATATATATTATCACAATAAGAATTTCTCGGCCTGCTTTTCACACTGAGGCAGTGGTAAAGAAATTTTAATAAGGCAATGCTATATTTGTTTGTATGGTGAAATAACTACCACATTTCACACAGCAGCCTGCAGCTACCAGCTTGTACTATGGGAAGGCCCAATATGAAAAAAGCCTTAAATCATACAAATCTTCCATTCACACTCATTCAATATTATCTTACACTTGTGTAATTTACAGGCAATGGACAATTATGAAATTTCTAAGTGTGCTCAATAATCTTGAACCAAATTCTTTGCTCAGTTTTCAAGACTACCTTAAGACTACTGAGTACCACAGGATTGTGGTGTATGATAATCAAATACATCTTGAAAATAAATTAATAAAACAATGAATGCCTTAGCTCAGGTGAATTCCTCAAGGTTAACCGCTATGCCTTCAACCACAATCTTTGCTCTTCTCACATACAATATAACTGAGGTGGATCAGCTTTTAATAACCAGGAGGTGGAGGCATGAGTCTTCAGTATGGCCCAGCATAACTGATAACCACTGGCCTCTTTAGAGGATCAGCCTTTATGAGTCTTATATTCTGAAACTACAAAATATAGAAATATGAAACTTAATGCTTTATAAAGATCATAATGTCCCTGAGTTAACACCTGCTTCTGAATTTGCTGCACTGACATATTTTGTGTGGTTAGCAGAAGTCAGTACTTCTTGGTGGAAAAACTATTGAAGAAATGGTGCAGAGAAAGGAAAACAATGAGAAATTGTCCCAGGCAGCCAGCCTTGCTCAGACAATATGGATCTGAATTTCAATTCATTGTAAACAAGCAGCCTATCTCTGAGTGTGTCAGCAGTTTTAATGTCATGTCATCCGATCAACAGAACTTGTGTTCAGGGAATCGGAAAACACTTCTGCATTTGTAGGAGGGAAGACATTTTGACCCATTTTACTAATTTCTTCTACTAAATTTTACTTTGCTTATTATTCTGCTGATGGTAAATATCAACATATACTTTGTGGCATTGGCGAACATCTCTTTCAACATTGCAGACTTTACACATGCTTCTAGCAAGAGGTAGCAAATCACTCTCTGTAGAGAGTAACATTTCTTTTTCAATAATGAATTGTGCATGTACCACTGGAGAACACACGTTTTAAGGTGAACTGTCAACTTGAAATCACAATTTGCTTGAAATTACTGAGCTAGCTATTCAGCAGCTGGCAGAGTTCCATTTAATTCAACGGAGACATGCTAATTTGAACTAAAGAGCTGACCCTCTGTGCCTACCATATTAAATTATTATTATATTAGACAGATTGCAGATAATTATAATCCTACATGTTTCAATTTATTGACACCGTCTCTCAGAGCAGTCTCTTAAAGGAATTTAGCCAGTCATCTGCCATTCATGCTACGGTAGCACACACACAGCTTAGCAAACAAAAACTAAAAGGAAAACACAAACAAWTGAACCTCAAAATCAAAGACTGTAAACTCGCTGCAATTGGCAGAGAAGTTACAGGCAGGTCTGATATTTTACTTAAAAGGCYGGCCATCCCATTCCTAATACCAGAGCAAGCTTTGAAATCACCATATTGCCAATCACCTGGGATGAAATAACCCCTTTCAACAGCACAGGCTGGGGGTCCTGGTGGAAAAGAATGAACTTCAGTCAGCACAGTGACCTTGTGGCAGTGGCGGCCTGTCACATGCTGGGCCATGTTAAATAAATAAATAAATAAAACTATAGACAGTAGATTGAGAGAAGTGTTTATTCTTCTCTTTRTTCCTCCTCTAGCACTTGTGAGACCACATCCAGAGTAGTACGTCCACCTTGGGGCTCACTAGTACAACAAAAATGTTAATAAACTGAAGTGAGTCCAATGGAGAGCCCTCATGGTGGTTGGAGGTGGGAGCACAAATGAGAAGCATAAATGTGAAGAAACTGGAAGGATAGGGTTTGTTCAGTTTGAAAAAGAGAAGGATAAATTAAGATCTTGTCATCTTCAAATACTAAATGATACTAAACRGGAGAGTGTACAGAAGATGGAGCCACACTTATCCCATAAGCCAGACTATAACAAAAGGCAATAGGTACAAGCAGAGAGGGCAACTCTGATGCAATGGAAGGAAAAATATCTTCACAGTGAAGGTAATCAGATTCTGAAGTACTTTGTCTGGAGAGTTTATGTCATTGCCATTTTTGGACGTATTTAAAACTCTACTAGASAGTCAAACAACATGGTCTGGTTTTGAAGTTAATATTGTTGTGAATCAGGGGTGGGATCAGACGACCTCCGAAGTCCCTTCCAATCAAAGCACTTCTGCAGATCTGTTTGGCATGGTAGCAGAAGAAACAGGTATTCCAGGGGATGCTGTTGGAGGGTAGTATAGGTGTGCCGTGGGCTGATGGACTCACAGCACCCAGCAGCTGCGCTTGAACAATCCCATGCGACCAAATGCTTTGAAGGACTAAAGGCATCACCAGCTCCCAGTGACCCGGAAGACAACAGAAACACTTGTGTKGTATGAGCAATTCTATCATGGCAACAATAAAGTGTTCTTTCTAGCCAGGACCTTCCTGTCCTCTTTCTGAGTTGAAAGTAGGGATACCTATACTGAGATAGAGTAACTGTGTTTGATCGACACCTACTGCATTGCTGTAGAGGCTGTAAGACACCCAGGAAAGAAAAACGCCTGTGAAAAACATACACTGATGTCTAATACTTTCAAACCGATCCATTTTATCTGCCAACTTTCTTGGAATGGAAAACAACTAGGAGAGATTACAGTTAAACGAGGAATGTGACAACATGATTTTAAATGTTTGGTAAGTACTTTTCAAGGCAATGCTAACATTAATAATTCCTGCAGGCATTTGGACCTCCGTTGTCACCCACTCACTTTGGCATCGTATCATGTATGAAAACTTTTGCCATTTAAGCTAGTCAGTAACATCCTCCCATATTCCCACTATCACTTTACTTTTAATTTGTCATTATTTAGCTTTCCCAGTTCATTTGTTGAATGATTTTTTAATTTCTTCTTACATATATGGATAATGTCAGGCTTCTGAAAAGGGCAATATCCAAAATTATTTACAGCCTAAAGAGGTTCAGATTTCACCAGGACACTTTCTCTGTGAATCTTAATTTTGATCTGTAATACCACTTCTGTCCAGTCTATGATTTAAGAGCTCTAAGCTATTTAAAAAAGGAGTCACCCAAAGCCATTTATGAGTTAATAATATTGCTGAKGCCAACAGTCAAGGGTGCACAGTTGAAAGATTAAAACACTGTGGTCTTATCATGGTCATTCTGCAAATAATACATAATCAGTGTTTAGTGGATGCATGCCTATCCAATACATAATAGAGCCATATAAAGACATCCAAATCAGRCCAAAAATTGCTACATCAGGATGATTTATCTTATTTCTTACCTTTAACCACAGGTTATACATTTACCACCATATATTCTTGAAATCACGATGAGGATCTAAATTTAGGAACTTAGCCGTATATAGCTGTTTGCAAGTCTGGTCACTCTAGGGTTTCTCTATAATCAAGACAGAGCAAGAGAGTTATCTTCWGATACTGATTACCTTGATCGTAGCAAGAAAAATTGCTAGCAGGCAGTTCAGCAAGGACAGACTAACCTCCAACACACCTGAGGTGCCTTGGCATGAGATAAGCCTTTTGGGGATCACCGGCCAATATAACCAACATGATGATGCAGTTATATAAAATGTAGCTGTAATAATTCTGCCAATAAGCACCCAGCTTTTTATAGCTGCAAGATTTTGAGTTTATTATTATTTCCTTGTAAGACCTCTAGTGTAACTCTAGGCCAGGAGTGACCAGCACAGTACAGACCTAGAATTAAAAGTTAGAATACAGACTAGTGAATAGTTGTAAAAGCACTTGATTTTATTGTCTACTGATATTTTACTATTACTGTTATTACAACCTCAAAAATAGTACTTATCTTTCTTTCTTACATGTTTACTTTGATACCTATCCAAACAAATGCATTTTCATCTTAAAGGGAGAGTAGGTGTCTAGTTAGACAGGGTGTCTAATGATGGGGCATACGTTGTCCGGAGGAGCAGAAGGTGAGGAGAAGSTGCCTTGACTAGAGATGAGGCCCCAGACTGTCCCGTCTGACATGGGGCTGTTTCCCTGCTTCCAGGACCTGGCCACCAATGCCAGGTCCTGCCCTTCCTTTCCTATGGACTCAGCCTGTGGCTTGGTGCATCATTCCAAGAGCTSCATTGCAAAGGAGAACCGTCCAGCTGAGGGGCCAGCTGGCCTCCCCACCCTGAAGTACAGGAGATTGAGGGCAAGGAGCTTGAGTTACTCTGACTGTGGGTAGACTCTTTTCCTAACATCTTTTTTTGCTGGCTATCTTTTTTTTTTTAATTGGGGATGGAATTCACTTGTTACAATTTATAATGCAAGGARTGTCATCCTGTATGATGTTTATACTAATAGATAATCAATCTATTAATATATTCTTGATCTTTTAATTCCCTAGAATTGTCTCAGAAGTATACACAAGACACAGGTTAAATATATATCCTTATATAATTGTACTTGTATATAAAAGCTTCTCACTGAATGCATATCCTTAAGAAATATATACATATGAGATGCTTTTGCTTAAGGTCTGATATGAAGTAGCAACCAGCTTTGTTTGCAAAGGATTAAGGACTTTATCTGCAGATCTGATCTCATGACCATTTAACAGCAAATACAGAAGGTCAGAGTCTGACTGTCAGCAAATGGACAGCCATGGGCAGAAAACAGTTACAGAAAATACTAGTCATTAGAACAAAAGGAAAATCTTTTTTAGTCCCACCCCCACAAACACTATATTCAACTCAAAACTGGAAAAGATGAAAAAAAAAGAAGTGATCAAACATATGACAAAATGCTCAGCTCCTGACAAAAAAAAAGACAGCACTGGTATGGGCACACAGAAGATGCTACTTTTCAGGGAAGCGTTTGCCTGGCTAACACCCTGTCTATCTGTGAGATAAAAATTACACAAACATATGAGGATGACAAAATGGGGTTATCCACAGGAGTAAACGCATTCACAAGAGGGGGAGGCTGAACGTCTGCATTTGCCAGTTAGCCAGCATGCTCCTATGTGGTCTCTCTGATATGGACAGTCCTCGCTCCTCACCGTAGCCCCCCGAGTCCCGGGGCTGCTGCTGTCCTGAGGGCACGTTTCAGGTTTCATCGAGCAGCTGCAGCATCCACTGCTCATGATGAAATGGCCTCTCTCCCACCACCTCGCTGGTCCCAACAGCTGAATTGAACCAAATCTTCTCTCTGTTAGTCCRTGAATTTCCTACAAATAATAGTTAATGCTCATCTCCTTGCAAAACTCTCAGAGTTGCTGCTTAAGGTCTCACCTTAAATGATAGGGTTCTCCCCTTGACAAGGAAAATAAGATATCCAAATAAGCATTTCTTTCTTTTTTTTGGTCTTATTGTCTTTACTCTTTGCTAGTTTTGGGGTTTACTTCAGCATATGACATATGAGAGGACATATATCTTCTTCTCAGTCCATCCTTTTATCACTTTTCCTTCCTATGCAACTTACTGCTGCCCTGCAAGCACCTTGGCAGCACTGTTGGGTGGTGAACTTTCACCAAGTTTGCAAGCCAGCTCTCCAGGAATGGTTTTGCCCATTCAGTGGTCCCAGAAGCAAAGGTAGTATTTTCCTGGTCTCTGGGTRCATATTACAGTCTATACTCCCCAAATGCAAAGCCTCATACTAAAATCCATCTAGACAGCAAAAAAGCACATGTAAACTTCCACTCAGCTTCAGGTTCACTGGCCAAAACTTAATTACAATAAGCCAAAGAGATAAGCTATAGCTGATACAGACTGCTAGCACAGGTGTGAGCACCAAGTCTGGAGTCATCACTCACCYTTGGGCACACGGAGGCACAGGCGTGATTACTGCAACTTGTGTCAGCTCCCATCTGTCATCTAGTGCAAAGGCCATSACAGCCTGGGCTTCCACCCAGGCTGTGTCAGGCTGCAGGCACTCTGTGCACTTACTTGGGCAGCCAGCTCCCACTGATGGCTGTRCCACAGTGGTTGTAGTGCTACAGTCACCTGAAAGGCTGAATTAAATGTACGCTGAGCCATTTTCCAAGGCAGTGCATATGCAGTGTGGGGCTCCCAATGCTGCTACTATCAAATGTGGAAGTTTCCAGAGACAAAAGGTTATGGAAGATGGTCAGTGCCAAGTACAGACACTTGATTGCTCAGTCTATGTTTCCATTATTGCAAAAGCTCCACTCAGCCTTTGGCTCAGCCTGTATCACAGCAATGCAGGTCCTGCAGCCCTGTGATTGCTCAGTACTGGAAGTTCTACAAAAGTAAGTTTGAGAGTAGTCCTATCTTTCTGATGAAAGTATCCAGCTCAGCAAAGGCAGGACAAAACTTTAGAGAAATTGAAAAAGTSTTCAAGTAACACTGAAGCTCTTCGGTAAGACTTTTGTGGCTAACTATAAACTTGGTCAAGCTTTCCWGAAAAACTTCATACTTCAGTTTTCTCCCATACGTGACTCTCATCTACACTAAATAAAAGTGTAGGTATAAATGCAGATGTAGACAAAAGCATTCATATTCTCCATCATTTTTCCGTAAAGCACTTAAAGAAGACAAAACTTTTTTTTCCTYCTGAAGTTTTTGAAGATTTTTTWAAATTCTTTTAGAAATTATTAACARKTATTTTCTTTAAARAATACTTASASTGTCCAGGAAAACCAAATGCATAAGACAATGAGTTTTCATCTGAAWAAAAAGACAAAAACCAAAGAAATGCCATTATTGACCCAAATTATTCATCAGGAAACTAAGCAAAAGGAACATTATTTGATTTTGCCCCTCAGAGAGGTTGTGGAGTCTCCTTCTTTGGAGATCTACCAAGCCTGTCTGGATGTGACCCCATGCCATGTGCTCTAGGAGTCTCTTCTTGAGCAGGGAGGTTGAACTAGATGATCTCTAGACAAAAATGAAAACAACCTTTTGCAGATGGGCAACTGTGAAGCTCTCCACAAGATACATGGAAGAGAATACCCTTTCGTCCATCAGGAAACAGAGGCTTCTTCCTCACACCAGGCTAAAAAGCAGTACTTTTGCTGAGGAAGAATTCTGACTATGGAGGTCTTCTAAAAACAGACACTAGTGACCTTAAATACACTGAGGAGTTTGGGCTCCCTGAGCTGTTGTTGACCATTTGTCCTCTCTAAAGTTATAATCTTGTTTGTATCTGTTCAAAACTTAACAACTGATGAAATTAATTCCAAACAGATACAATTAAGAATTTTTGTCCCRGTACCCAAGAAATACTCTGTTCTCATATAGTTTCTAGCAGATTATTTCAGTCAACTGAACAAACTTTTCTATCCTTTTCAATTATTCATTTTTTTTCTGAGATGTTATTTATACAGCAGTGTACACAGTGCTTTGCAATAAGTAGGTATGTCAGGCAAAGAACATTGTCCTTTCGACAGCATTGACAGCCCAAAGTAATGAATAGGATACAGAATGGAACARCAAGAGTAAGGAGGCAAGGTCATTGCAGTTCAAATATTTCAYGGAACAAAGGCAATGGTAAGAAAGTTTGAAAAAGCAAGGAATTTGTCACATCAGATAAGATGCGTACATTTAACTTTATACATCTGGACYGCAAGCATCTATTTCTGAGCAGTCCACTGGGATCTTCCTTTTTGGTGAGAARCAGGACTTGTTAGTTCTGAGATTCATCTGTTTTGGGAGAGAAGAATCATGCCTTATCCTCTGCTCGCTATACTGACTGGCTCTTCATCAGTTACAACATAGCCAAGCTGGCCAACTCAGATGTAGRTATCTATTTAGCTTGATGGTACCAACCTGTTACTCTAGCTACATGCCAATATCTCTTTCAAGCACATTTAAGTTAAATGTCTGTTTTTTCAGAGCTTCAAGCAGTGGTTCCTCATTTCTTTTCCACTGGGGCAAGCTTTTTTTAAACCCCCCATTCACAAAAACTTTTCCCTGGAGATAACTGCTAGCTTAACTCTACTGAATCAGCTGTCCCGTAGGCTGCGCTCTAAATCATATTTGGTTATAGAAGCCTGTTTTTTTTAAAAAAAACCCTCCAAATATATTTTTCTTTGTGTTGTAAATAGATTCCTGGGCAGGAACAGTTTGCAGCCCTGCCATGCAAAAGGCTGAGTCAGCACAAACTGGAATTGAGCTGACTCAAGATTTTGCATGGCAGGGTGCAGGCTGGGATGGGGAAAGGGAGACAGAAACCAGGTGCTGTAGGCTGTGGACATCTTCCYAGCACCTTGTCCTTTGCATTTCTCCCTCCAGCTCCTGTTTAGTATGGTTACCCTAGGCAGTAATGACCAGGCAGAAAATGGGCAGAGATTCAGCACAGTTTTGCCTGATATCATGTGACCAGCCTCAAGTTCTGACCTGAAACTCTCACTTTTAGGGACAGCRGTGAAAAATTCAGTAGAGAGAGTGCAACCACACAGGGTGCTGAGCCCTCCCAACCCGCCTACACAGCCTGTGAGAGMTGAGGGTGCCACGGTTCAGTCTCACAGTCAAGGCCATGCAAGCTGTTACTAGAGAGCCTGCAGGGAAGCCTTTGGGAGCATCTGGCCACCTTTGCACTGGCACTGGACAGCTAGGAGGCTGCAATGATTTGGTGGGGATCTTTCCCGAAGCCCATTGATGTGGAGCAGAAAGTCCTACCTCCCATTGACACTACCAAGCCCCATATCCGCCAGGCTCCTGTATGAAACATCCTTTGTTTTTCTATTTAACAGTTTCAGTAACTGTGAGATATGAAATTCTTTCAATCTAGCCCTTGTGCGTGGGAGGGTGTGAATATTTCCAGCTCATAGTAATGAATGTTTTGGCACAGACGGTTGCAGCAGGCATAGGACTGTGAGCACTGCTTTCAAACCCTAACTCCAGCATACTTGTCACTGCACCCCAGCACTAACGCAATTAGTTTTGCTTCACGTGCAAGCCACAGTAAGACTTTATGGGCAAAGTGACAAAACAATACTCAGAAGACCCTGACATTTATCTGTACTTCGTTACATCGTAAAAATTACTGCATTTCTTACATTAGGCTCTTCAGTGCATTCCCTTACCAGATGGGTAAAGGACATTGCCTAAAAATGCGAGACACCTATGAAAGCACAGCATCATGCTGCAGGATTTGGTGGCACAGAAGAAGGTGCACAGATYATTTCAAATCTGGTTGGATTTGGACAGAAGTAGGCAGGTAGGGATGTTGCCTGTGCTCTTTCCCAAAACAAAATCTCTCTCTTCCACATTCAGGAGSGATTTGAATTCCCCATCTGTTTTCAACACACTCATTTCCTTCCTTTTCATTCGTGAAGTCAGTCTCCAGAAAAGGCCTGGAGCAGCACAGACAATATCAAACATTTCTGCTGTGACTTTTTGTGACTATCCTATGAATGTATTAACATTTTAGCAGTTTTGCTGCATTATGGCAACATAGTAGTGTCGACACCACTTWAAATTGGTCCTAAGTAACTAATGAAATTATTATATGTTGCCATGGTATGTGAATTAGATTTGTAGCACAAAACCTGAATACTTAGCCATTTGTAGTATTTCTTCCAAAATGAAGTCATGCATTTTAAGATTTAAATAAATGGAAAGACAGATATAAGTTAAACTGAGAAAAGGAAAATATCATCGAGTGAAACARGATGTGATAATAGTTTATTGTGCCTTGTTTAATTAAATTATGAAAAGCACATTCTTCTAAATAACACAGTACATAATAAAACTGAATAAATATAGATGTTAATTGTCTTCTTCATTACAAAGACAGAGCTAATGCCAGGGGTTTGAGACAAATATCACTTAACCTCCTGAACCCGGGATAAAGGAGATAGATGTTTGCTTTTGATCATTCTGGTCTTTTCATRATCTGAATCAATGAGTAGCCCTTATAGCTTTGAGTCATGTTTCTAATTAGTCAGCCTCTTGGGCCTAGTTTACAAAATAAAATATAAATCAACGCACATTTGTAAATTCCAACAAGCATTCTGGGCCAAAGCCATCTCAATAAAATAATTAAAATGCCATCAGCCTGTTAACTTGCTCTCATGTCTGCCAAATGCATAYACTGTCAAATGCCAACTGATATTTGGAGCGGTTAGGAAAAAGGTGTTTTGAAGATATGATAACTGCAATAAATATAAGATATAAAATAATTAAGTCAGTAATCAGTTAGGCTTCAGTATGCTTTGTTAATTTGGAGACATTGCAAGTAGGAATACTACTAAGCAAATTTTTTGGCTTTGATTATGTTTATGATACAAGAAAAAAATACAGGAAGCTCACAATGAGTTTCTCTAAAAGTCAAAGGCAGCAGGCAAATTAGATATTATAGAGTGAAACAAAAATAGAATTCAGGCACATCGGTGCTTGAATTTTATAAAGGCAACAGCCTGTGTTGAGCCCTTAGCATGGAGGAGCACCCAGCAGACAAACTGTCCATTAGCAATATGATTAATTTTCCCTTCTTTTGCTTACTGTTATGCTTCGTGTGTACTAGGACAAATATGTAAGGACAAATGATTAGAAACAGCCTTTGCAGCTCCATCTCCATCTGCAGTTTGCTGTTTCCAGCAAAGGCCAAATCTCGATCTCATTGAGAGCAGCAAAGGAAGGGAGTTAKGAATGAGCACAGTCAAGGTAGCAGCCTAATTCCTGTAGCTCTCAATGTTCCAAAGAAAGGTCTGGAAGCTTCACATGAAGTTCCCTTAGTGAAACAGTCAGACCAGGAATATGCTACACATCAAAAGTGAATTAATTGAATATCCATTGCTATGAATAAATGACAAAATATTCCAGGCCCATCAACAGTATTCAAGACTTGAGAATAAATCCTCAAGGAAAGAAGAGTGAAAAATATAGTTGTATAGAAAATCGGATAGAAACACTTTTCTTTTCTAGAATAGATTATACCAAACTATCTTAATATTTGGGTGGCTTGTTGTTGAGACAAAGACTACATTATCTGGATTTAATATATGAATGGTGTCACATAATAAAGGTTTAAGCTGAAGACTTAATATAAGAAATAAAAGGAATGTTGCTAGGAGAACTCCCAAAATTTTTCCTAATGATACTAGCATAAAAATAGGAATGTAAAAATCAACTGGATGCTTCAGACACTGCATTGGGAGGTATCCAGCATCATGATGGAGGCTCAAAAGAGCACAACAGTAAAAATGAAGTAACTAAAACTATGTAAGGAAAGGAACATGAAAGCGATGYAAACAGGGTAAAAGGCCTATCCAGATTTGCTAGAAAGGGCAGGAAGCTTTCATGGCTATTCCAAGCCAATAGTCCTGTTTCTATAGTGTCTCATTCACTGCAGAAGGTTTGGCAATCATCATCCACAGCTCAGCTCAGCACAATTAATGTTTAAATCAAAGTGCTCAACAGAGATCTCTACTATTCTGTGACTCAGTTTCATCCTCCKTGGCTGGTGATTGCAACTTTGTTTTTCAAGGTTAGGTGACAGGAGTCCCCAGTAAAATCCAGGAGGTGGCTGGCAGCTGCTGCTCGCGGGTGGCACAGGTCTGCGTGGGCTACTGAGCCGCTTCCACCAAGACCCAAGGGCGACGCTTCTCATGCTCATCTTGAGTGTTCCACAATATTTCCTTTTGGCAGCCTTTCCTCTTTCTGTCTTCTGGTAATAGTTCTCCTCTCTGCTTTCATGCTATGGCTTCAGTCAGTGAGAGGGACCTGAAACCTTTGCAGACAGCAGATGGGAGCTTTTCGGGTAGCAGGGCAGTGCTCATATAAAATCCCCCTCTGCAGGGTGCTTTGCGTGCTGAGCCCGAACAGGATTTGCTGGATAACCCCAGCCATGTACAGAACTATTGGAACTGAAGGGGTAAAGAGGGACATTGCCTTGCTCTTCACGTTTAACGGGAGATCACACTTGCTTTCACACTAGTCTGAGTAATTCCTCTGGGTACTTTTCGACATGGGAGCTCAAAAAGGATGTTAGACATATGCTTGTTTGCAACCTGTTTCAAAAAATACTTGTAGTGGTGTCTACCAATGGAATCAGTTAGCTTTAAACTGAAAGTAGGTTGTGGTTTTCATGATAGAATCCTAATTTTGTTCATGCTGATGACTGAAGAGTGAGAGTCTATGCAGCTGTATTTTGTCAACACAGCACAGAGGCCYGTAGGAGGTGAATAAGACTACATGCTTGGACAAGAGTCTGAGGAGGATGTGCTTGAAAAGTAGTATGGACAACCCCAGAGACAAATCTCGGGCTGGAAAGCCATTTAATTTTTCATTTATCAGCCTGCATCAGCCTATTAATTTTTCATTTATATTACCTAAGCATACTTATATCAATTCACATCCTCTCATATTAAAGGTTTAAGATTTTTGAATTTTTTTTTTGAGAAAATGTTTTTGTAAGCACACTAACCACAAAAGCCACTCGTAGTAGTGAGATTCCCAGCTCTCYTGGCTTTAGTGTACTCTGCTGTGACTAAAGAAGTCCTGCTCAACACCTGAGAAAGTCATACAAAGTGATAAACTGACAAAGAAAGAGATATGCTTATGAAATCTCTTCCCTATATACCACAGATATAGGTGAAGTATAAGACAGAGATGGCACTATAGAATTAATGCTCATATCTTCTTTATGGATAGTAAAAAGGACTAATTTCATTATTTTCCTTTTATCCTGAATGTAGGAAAAAAAACCCTCAGAGAATAAGAGGGATGCAAACTGCATCTGTTTTCAATTCTGTGGCCTTACGGCACTTTGTAAATAGGCAAAGCAGAGATGTCACCCACTCACTGCACAAAAGGGAGGGCAGTGTATTACTTAATGTCTAACTCAATAATCATTGCCTCAAAGGATAAAAAGGATAAAAATCCACTTAGGTGAATTAGTGCAATTTAGGGCAAGAGGAAGCCTGGCAGCACCTGGAGGTTAAGGGCACTCAACCTTCTGTAGAGTTAGGCACAAGAGAGTAACGAGACTACAGGATGATTTTGCCTTTCTCTCATCATTTACTCATCCATCAGAGTGTTGTTAAAGTCTTGGTTTTCTTGTTTCTAAATTACTAGGATCTAATTTTTAAAGGCTTCTAGTATCTTCTGCTGCAAATTTCTGTGAAYACAAATGCTGGTATATATTTGCTAATTATCCATGTCTATAACAATTATTTTGAAGACTAATTACTCCTACATATCCACAAATAAATTCAGATTCATTATTCTTTTTCCTTTTTTTTATTTATTATTGTGTGTGTGTAATCTCAATCAAAACCAACGGACACCTTGCAGACTCCTTGAGGATGGGGGATTATCAGTAACAAGCAGAAGACAAAAGCACCACATGTGATGCACCTGTATTCCATAAGAGTGATAGTGTGGCGCTCTCGGGATAGTGACAACCACTAGGCTGAAAACAATCATGGGACAATGTAAAACCAATGAGGGAATAAACTGGCTTCAGTATAAGAATAGGTCACAAAATATTTTATATGAAATTTTCATTGAACGTATTCAGTAAGAAGAAATAAAGAAATTAGGCCCATGAACTGAAGCTAAATTTACATTTATTTTATGCTTTGCTGTTAAATATAGATTGAATTAAGTATCAAATACTTGCAACACTCAAAGCAATTTGATTTCTTCTTGAGAAGAGTCTGTGTTCTGATTGTTTAAGGATGCTAGTAAAAGATGCTGGGCAGAGACTGCAGGCCAACTTGAGAACAGTGCAATCTCATTAAAAGCCAAATTCTAAAAAATACCAGACTTTTAATGAGCGCTACTCCCTGTCTTCAGTTGTATGTGCAGTCTTCTATCACTGGAGGCACGAAATATATAGCCATGATTGTCTTTTGCATCTTATTTCTAAAGATAGCTCAGTCCAGCTTAAAGCTAAGTTTTTTGAAACAGTAAAATCACTCCCCATTAAGCAAATATATTTTTTAACTGTGATTAAGTTGTACAGCGACACACAAGAGCCCACTGTAAATACAAACACTAAGTGCAAAATATTCAAAAAATATACATATGCCTCCGGATATGAATTTTTTCTTCTTTCATCCTGTTTTGTTTCTTAAGTAGTTGAATTCCCCAACTGTCTTTGAGAAATTACACATGGTCACCAGATTCATTTTGCAGTGTTCAGAAATGATCCAAAGTCTTTCTGAAAATCAAAAGGACTTAATCTAGCAAAGTAACTCCATGCCTTTGARTCCAAAAAACACCTGAAATGACTATATCCTTTCTCCAGGTGACCTGAGTTCTGACGAAAACAGCTTTGATCTTGCCTGGCAGGGAAGTCATCTGATGAAAGAGAGGTGATGGGATACCAATTTTATGAGAGCAATGGAAACACTTGGATAGATTTGTCCTATGTTAATATAAGTTTTGCTGATCATCTTCCCAGTTGCTCCTGCTCCACCGCAGGGGCAGTGGTAGGGTTGGCAGTGGGGATCTCMTATGTCCAGACTGCACACCAGGGATGGCACTTCTGCCTATGTGTACTCGGGCACGACTGAATGCTTTCCATCCTGAACTCTTCATAGCATGAAAGCAGCAGCCAGGGACTTTGCTCACAGGGACACATTTATATCCTGGAGCAACTCTTCTCATCTACTTACCTTGCTACCTGCCTGCAACAAGTCTGAAGTCCCTCCCTTCATCATACATGGAGACAAGAGCCAGCATCAAAGTCAACATCAGCAGTCATTGCACAGCCTGGTCCTACAATCCCTGCTCTTGAGAGCAGCCTTATATATTTTGCTTCATTTTAAGAATACCTTTAGATGAATAGTTCCCAGGACTAAAAAATCCCTTAGGACTGAAAATTAAAAGTGTAGCTTATAAAATAAAAGCTTAAGTCTTATGCAAATGCAGATTTCTCAGACTGGGTTGGAGAAGTTCCTTGCTCCTTTAAAATAATTAAAATGCTTTGGCATGCAAATGTCAAAATGGAAGAAATTTAGCAGAAAATGGGGGAGAAATGGGCAGATCTTCCTATTATCACTTTCTGTACATCTCAAAAGACAGCTGATTCCTGGCTCTGTATGGGTTCCAGCATTCAGTGATTTATTGGGTAATTCAGCATTTGCCAGTATGTCTTGTGCTAATTAAATGCATCGCACTCTATTCAGAAATGTCACAATTGATTTGTCTTCTGCAAGCACTGACTTTATTTCAATCTTCTAAAAAAGATTTTATGAGCCCCAGATAACTTATCCTGGCACATTCATCTCCCAGGGCAGCTTCTGCATCTGAGGGCAGTATGGGGAGAAACCAACAGTGAACATCCAATACAAATGTCTTTTTTGGACAGCTTATTTATCTGATGTGTGCTGTATATCCAGGAGGAGGTAGCCTATATGATGAAATTACAAGCTGCTCCATTTTTGCACAAAAACACTTGAACATGACAGAAGTTAATATACAATATTGGCAGATTTTACTGGTTGATAAACTGAGCCAAACAGTCATGCGGCTTGAGAATGCTATAATCCGTAACAAGGTGTTTATTTACAAGTGGATTTGTGACTGAATTCAGCTATTAACTAAATTGTATCGAGAGGAGATGACCATAAAATAGCTCAATCTAAACATAAGGTGCCAAAACATGCTTAGTATTGGYATTATGCTTGGTGTATAACATGAGGTCAGAGTCTGAGGGCTATTCTGTCATTTTAATTCAATGTTTTTCMCCYGCATGTTATGGTATAACTGAATACTGAGAGTGAACTGCAGCATCATACTACTCTGCCAGGGAAAACACAGTTACAGTGTTTCATGTTTCATTAAAGAAAAAAAAAWGCTTTGTTCTGAGAAAGCACAATTCCTTACACAAAATAGTGGCTGAAGATTAATCTGGATTGAAAATCTGTGACGCAAGATRAGGATGATTACCTTTCACGTGCCAAAATGAAGAAACCAATTACCTGTTCTGAATCAGCACACAACTGCACAACGAAGTGGCAGGAGACTCAAAACCAGAAAAATTTACTAGAAAACATTAATTTTCCAGTGTTATTATTTCCATCCAAGATCTATTATTGCTTTGACTCTTCTGAGACAGAAACTGCTGCACAGAAGGAACCTGCTTTCGGAGAGAGGCTGGAATCAGTTACACACAGTTCGTGTTTGYCATTTGTCACATTTTTGACTGGATGTTCCACCTGTGGCAGTTCAGTGCATGTAACAGACCGAGGCCCCTGTGTCTATTTTTGCTGCAAAGKCTTCTGTGGCTGGGCCATAAACAGAGACACCTATTATTAGTGCCTAGCTGGGATATTGCAGCAATTATGACTTTTAACTGGAAGATGGTGATTCACACAGTTTATTCCCTGGTAAATCCTTAAACACCTTCTGAAGAGAAGTATTTACAGTGGCTGTGAATATATGGCCATGGCCACACRGCCGTAGTCTCTCATTTTACCTACTTCAGATTGTGCATTCAAGATCAAGATTTCTTCAAGATCTCTCTGACTATGGYACAATACTGAAACACGGATGGCTGTTGAGAAGAATTTCACTACCAGTTTGCGGTTCCTACGTATTGCTCAGCCTATGTTGTCTCATCTGRGCTTGCTCATGTAGGAAAATGTGGAAACAAGGTGTAAGTGAACAGGAAGGAAATTTTTGCATCCTTCCTTTTGCAACTGTAGACAGTTATATTATATACCGCTTTTCATCAGATCATCAAACTCTGCCTTTAGAAAGATACATTTTTCACACACCCTACCTCTTCAGAGAGGCAGTTCAAGAATCCCAGAATCCCATCACTTCAGCAGTTAGAAATCTTTTGTGCTGCTTTTCACTCTAAGTTTAGTACTTASATGTTCTGTGCTTATTTTGTTCTTTATCTAATACAGTTCGTCTCTCTTCTAACTGCATATGTCTTTGATGCGTTTATAGAGCATCACAAGCCCTCACAATTTTCACCCAGACAGTCTGCTAGGCTGCACCGAATAAATGTTTTAATCTTCCTTCCCCAGTCATTCTTGCTCCTTGCATYAATTCTAATTTGAATTCATCTTTCTAGTACACAGATATCTAGAGCCATATGCAATAATCTACATGGTGCGATGACATTTATAATTTCCCCTCTTTACTGAAAATACTTCCTGTGCTATATGGGTATCAAATTTGACTTTTTCACAGTTGTATCATAATTACTGCTTTCAGCCAGTCCGTCACTGACTAATACCCTCAAGGTTTTTCTTCTCCTTTCTCATTTCAAGCTAATGAACTCCCAGTTTACTTCACAAGATCCTGTTACTCTAAGTAACTAGTGCTATCATATTTTATCTAGTTTTCTATTACTCACCCATGCTAGTCCTCTGGTCATCTAGTTTGTTCTTTATGATATTCTGATTTATCACTCTGCACTATTTGCTGGTGCAACAAGGTTCTGACTTTGTGGCCTGATGTCATACATAACGAGGAAAAATGCACACTGGTAATATTGCCCCTTTATTAGCATTAGGCCATTTGCTAGTAGAGAAAGAYGAGTTCTACCAAGGGATTCCCTTTTCCACTCTCACAATGTATTTCATATAAAAACTACAAATAGCATTTTTACAGGGAAGGAAAAAAAATCATATATTGGAAAACTCATCTTTGCTGCAACTATGTTTTAGTATTGCTTTATTTTTTCATGTTACTGATGAAGAAGGGTGCCATGTAAGCAGTTGTCCTTTTACTACTAAAAGACCCTTTGTTTCTGTAATAAAGAGTAAAYACTTGCCTGCAGAATTATTTTGGGATATGTTTAGTCCAAAAAGCTGTGAACACGCACAGAAAAGCAGTATTTTCAAAAATRTAATTTTTCACAGGAGACAGTTGAAAAGTAAGATTTAGCAGTTTATCAAAATTTTAAAAGCTGGTATTTTAGAGAATTCACGAGAATGAAGGAACAAATCCAGCTACTGAGGAGAATCACACCACATATGGAATCTTAGCTGGTGAGATATGTCCATAAAAGCACAAAATACTTCATCAAGAAAAAGTCTGTCATTTATGGGGGATATGCTGTAAGCTCAAACCTGACACAGTGCCTGGTATTCTGATAAGTCATGCTTTCAGCTACAATAGGTAAGGCAAACTCTTTCAAAAGATCAGTTTTTGGTTACACCGTGAATTGGTACTCACCAGGGTAAATCTCCAGAGCGCTCACTGCTCCTTTGCCAACTCATGAACACACCGTTCCTGAGCATTTTACAGCATCTTCGCAGCATAAATTTTTACTACCAGTGACCACATTTTCAGAAGGGGCCTCCAAATCTACAAGTGTGTTGTAGATTTGACCAGTGGATTCAGTTGTGATGTCTGGGGGTTGATACCATTCTGATAATTATGTATATGCAGTAGTCTGGCTTTTAAATGTGACCTCTCTGAGTACCTAGATGGAGACACTGGACAATCCATGCCCATGGCATGAGTCAGCCTTCCTAGAGGTAAGGGCTGCTGGCATCTCCATCAGCCTCTGAAGAAAGAGCTGACATACGTTCTTGTGCACTCTAGTGCATCACTGACTTCTCTTATTTCTTTTAAACTTAGCATCTTGCTCGAGCATATTACATAGCCTACAGGGGGGGAAATGGGGTTTAGTTCAATTAAATATTCTAATTACAAATTAGAGTAAAAATGTACAATTAATGCCTAGAAGATGGAAGTAATGAATCTTGATTTCCCTGAGCACCTTCTAATGGGACAGTTGCTAATGTTTCTGCTTTTTCTTCTACTAATGAAAAACTGATGTACTTCTTTACAAATATTTCCCATTCCCTTTCCTGCCAGCTCATTCCCATTGGAGCCATTGGCAAAACTCCCATTGATCACATGGACAGGATGATCAATGGCTCCTCTACCTGAATGCTCAACTCTCCCTCCAGAAGACATTTGACTGAGTTTCTCCTTACTAGCACACTTGCTCTGCTTACTTGAAGGTCCTCCATTCAGTGCATCGTCACAAATGAGAACGGTCTATTAACAGAGAGCAGCAACATTCTGSCTCTGATTCTTTCCAGGTGATAAGCCTAGAGCAAGACATAGCCAGGCAGGTCCTAGCTTGCAGGTCAGGTGGCACTTGGATGGAAAATTAGTATCTTGGTAAGGAATGAAAGCTTCGTTCCTGACTTGCAAAGGGAGCAATGCAAAGGAAAGCATGTTTTTACACTTCCAGGTTACGCATGCAGCCACAGAACAGCTCAGTGCCAGGTGGGTGTACACAGCACTGACGGCTCCAGCCTGGGAGCTGCCTGTCCTTCCTTCCCGGTGATGGGATTACTTTCCTCTGGCTTGGAGAGTTCTGTGCCACATAGCTTTGGGTGATACAGACGTGATCCTCTGTCTCCCACACTACTCTCAATCAGGAAAGAAATTGAGTATCACAAATCTCATTTCATATACTCTTTCTGCACRTAAGCAACTTCTTCTACTCCCTGTCACTTTGGCCCATGCCAGGGGCTCCAGTCCTGAAYGCTACCCTGTAAAGCAAGTTGCAGCATACAGTCCTGAGCTCTTTCCAAGAGCATGAATTTCCAGTGAGAGACAGACAAGCAGTAAAGTCAGAGAGGACTTTCTTTAGCACTGTGCAGGACAGCTTACCCTCATAACGACATCAAGCATTTACTGTCTGAGTTGGGCCTTCTCACTATGGCAATGAACGCATAGTTTCAACACCTTGAGCACCTGGAAGGGAAAATGGTCTATCAAGAWATCGTGCGCTCAGATAGCGATGGTGAGGCTCTCTTCGAGGCTCCCTCCTCATCCCCGGCTCAGAGGAGCTCCCGCAGGATCCCACGTTGCACAAGTCCCCCCTTCCAGCCTGCTTGCTGCCCACGCAGCAACTGCGCCTCCCTCAGCGCCTGAGTCACCCTGCTCCCAGTGCTCCCGAGAGGACACGCTCACCCAGGCCACGGCAGAGCTCCGCGGCCTCCCTGCTCATCCGAAGGGCTCCTGAGGACAGAGGCAAAAAGGACTTTTCCTCTCAGTCTCTCAACTAAGCCTGGGAGAGAGGCATTCCTCTCCCTGAAACGATAAGATGATGTTTCATTTACAATTAAAACACAGCTCTTAAGCTGCACATTTGCATGTGGAAGCGAAACAAACAACAAATCAACAGAAGCTTAGTTTGTTAGATGAGGCAAAACTGCTACATTCTGCCTTTGCGGCTAGCTCCCTGGAATATGACAGAACCCAGTCAGCCACTGAGTGCCAAGGACTCCAATAAAAAAATATATATACATAAAACCAGACAGTTACTTCAGCAGAATGCCAGGATTCGTGCCGGATAGACTCTAGAATAGATATTACTCAGCTGCATCTGCTGAAAGATCCTTTCCCTAGAATCTGTCCTTTTACCTCTAAGCTACAGGAAAGAACAAGGCACTTTTTAATGACAGAAAGCTTGCATGCCTGTTGTAAAGGTGAACACAGTTACTCAGGAGATCTGGGACAGCCATGAGCCGTCAAAACACAGGAGGAATCACCAGCAATAGAATAATTTATGCTGTTAGCATATGCAAAACTTGTTTCACAGGATTTCTTTGAACGTCTGTACATATCCAAACGTTCTACATGCGGCCCCATCCAGGTTCCTGGCCAGTCCACAACATGAGAACTGCTCTTAAAAAATGGACACCTTGTCCCATGGAAGGGCCAGGCTTCTTTGAAGCAGCCTCAAACAACACCTGGGAAACGGGCTGTTTCCCTGAACGCTGTGCACGTTTTCCCAATGGGTTCTTCCTGTAGCTCTTTGCCAGTGGAAAGACTSCACAGCAGATTTCTGTACCTGTTCCTCTCACAAAATACTAGCAGTATCTGCCCTTGGCATGAGTGCCACTATTCACAATGCGTCTGCTGAGCCTTGGTCCTGGCCAAGAGGCGACTTGCTGTAATTGATAGATGAGGTGATTACCCTGAGAAGCTCTGCCTACAGGAAGCTGAAACAGCAGCTAAGTGAAAAGGTATCCCACAGTCAAGAGGCAACCAAGTCACAGAATATCAGTCTTACTTGCTAATTGCTGTGATTTGATTCTAACACAGCTGGATGTCAGCCTGAAAGTAATTTGTTTCATTTAATGGAAAATAAAAGCAATTCTGGTGTGTGGTCCAGAAATTTCTTTTGAGAGAGTACTCACCTGGGCAAGCTCAGGACCTAAGCTACATTGTTTTATACTAAAAAGAGTTTTAATAGAAGAAGGGTACTGTGGCTACCGAGAAAGTTTCTCTTTAAGGTTCTCTGGGACTGATGTTTGAATGAGAATTAATCCTTGAGGTCCGGACAACTGAAAGTAGACAACTCACTGGAAGGAGAGACATTTGGTTTTCTCTGTGACTTACTATGCTGACTCTGGTAGGGAGCACAGTGACAACCAGGAAGCACAGAAAAGATAATCAGATGTTGTCTAGTAATAAAAACAAAATGCTTTTTGCAGGAAGCAAGTGAGAAATGAGTSAAAAAGAGAAGTCAGAGGAAAAACCAGGTCACACACAAATGCATGGGGAAAAAAAAACCACAAAGTTAATGGGGCTTGGAAAGGAAGTGGTGAAGGGGAAAAGACATTTCCCACCCCCCAAACAAAGGTGAAAAGGACTTAAAAAATTAACTTCGGTTCAAGAGAAGAAAGTAACTGGCCACTTAGTAGAGACTGATCACTCAAACAGGCTGTAGGTAAGAGAGGCTGCAGGACAGGTCTGTATATCTTGTCACAGGCTCAGCTACCTTCAATAAATCGGTGTATGTCAAATGAGATGGCAGCAGTGGAGTTGCTGGCCCAAAGATCCGGAATGGTTGCGATTAGCTGGCTGTCGATAGACAGCTGTGTAACTGAAGTAAAATCTTTCCAAAGGGAAGCTGTAAGTATATCATCAAAAACAAATCACTACAAAGCAAACACAAAAGATGGAGGACTCACTCACATTGATTCAGTGATCTTTGAGAAATGCAAGAGAGATCTAAATACCACAGTCCATTTTCAAACTGGGAGGAAATATTTAGTCCTAGAACCTAGGAATCCTTGTGGTGTTGAATTTAAGCAATCCCTCTACGCAGAGGTKCCAGCTAACTGCATCCCTGGTATCACACAGCTGTCACTGAGAATGCTCCACTCCCATCCAGCAATCAAACTGGAACTTTAAATTTAAATGCCTTGCTAGAACATTCCTTGCTAGAATGAAACGAAGACGACATGGGGAAAGCCAACAAACATTCAACAGGGAAAAAGCTGCTCTGGTTGGAGAGCAAGTGGRGAAATATGACAGAAAAAGAAAGCAGCAACAAGCAAAATGGGGGTTGGTCAAGCACAGAGGCCCCAGGGGCACTTAAAAACAAATCTGAGCATCACGGCTCCCTCCCATAATGAATCTGCCAAAGTATAAGTCCAAAACAGACAAAGCTAAGAAGCTTGGCCCTCTGAATTAATTCCGCAACTCAACACTGTCCTACATCAGATTACAGCAATCTCACAATGTTATGAAGTCCTTCTGATTCTTTTAAACAGTCTTGCTTTAGAGTCTTGCTATAATTTCAGGCCAGATGGAGTCATACATTGACAGGCAATACTGTACAACAAGTGTCCAGTAATTAATAATTAACTTGGCATTTCATAATTTGTTATAAAATCATCATACACTAATTTACTGCAATTATGAATCCAACTATAAATTCCAGATGTCTGCTAGAGTTTGCCATCAGTTAATACTCTCCATGTACTTATGGTAAACCATTTCCATTTTGAAAAACAAGGCTCCAAGAAAAYTTTACAATCAAAATGCACAGGAAGTACCTACAGGAAATACGTGTGTGTATAATATACATAGTATATTTCTCACCAAAAATTGAAATTATTCTCTGGTCCTGCTTCTAAGGTAAGGAGGTAGATTTATGTCTTAATTTTCAAAATGGTATATAAAATGGTGTCATATCAACATCATATGAAGGTCACATAGTAGTTATGTAAATAGACTTCTTATTACTCCTTYTGAAAGAGTTTCTGTTTTGATACCAAGGCATCACTTTTATATTTTTGGTGAGAAATATACTATGCATATTATACACACATAAGGGTGGTCAGTCCCATTTTGCAAATAAAGGGACCAACGACAGCAAGGCCATGGGGTCTCTTTCTTTTTGCTCCAGTTTATCACACATTGCTAAATAAGGGCATGTCAGAGACAAGGGGAAGTTTTGTGTGTTTATGAGCACAGTCCCGACATTACAGCACAAAGTTCCAGGATTTACCTCTTTTTTTTAAATTTTTTTTAATAATGATTTTATCAGGTTATTTCAGAGCTCATGACAATACTCAGATAGACTGAACTTCTTATTCACCTACATTGCTATGCCATTTTCACTAATCTAGGGTAATTTCATTTTGGCTCCTGAACTAACAGTATCTGTGARTGCAGTAAATTTATGAGCATTTTTCAGACATGAAGAAAAGCAATATCTAAAATTATACTTGCAGTTTTCCACAACAGATTTYTGCATGTATGGTAGTTTCAGATATGTGTGTGCACACTAATTAGAYAGTTAACTATACAGTTAATGAAGAAAAAGCCTCTGTGGGCCTGCAGATTCCAGACCTAATCACACAGAGCTCCAGAAAAGTCTGCGAGGACAGGGCACCATGTACAGGGCAGACCGGCATGTGCACACACTTACCTTGCCCAGCGCACACTGCTGCCAGGAGGCGTCTGTGCAATACAACATTTGAAGGTTCTTCCTCAAGCTTCATCTCSCCGGGTTTCTTTCACCTAAAAATGTTCGCTGTTCATTCAAGAAACAAAACAAACCACCGCCTCCCCCTCCCAAAACATTTCTAGCCCTAAAAAGGAGCTGCTTGCAAAGCCCGCGGGGCCTGGAAGGCTCCGTCTGCACCGGAGCAACCCCTCTGCTTCCTGCATGGAGCAACCCCTCTGCTTCCTGCACGGCTCTGTGGGCAGGGGCATGCCTGCAGCTGCCCAGCCTGGAGGCTCCTGTTGGCGGGAACTCGCTCAGCCATAAGGTCCTCTTTTTTTCTCATGTCAAATCTTCTGTTTGTAACCAGTGTAACCATGGAAAGCCCTTTGAATAAGCCTCAGTATCAGTGTTTTCTAGCAGTTCAGACAAGCTCTGCAGGCTTTATGGTTTTTTTCTTACCCTGCAGGCGAATTAGAAATGCATACACATTTTAGGAGAGGAGGAATCTCAGAGGGACACCTAAGAGGAATGGGAACTCTTCCACGGCTAAATCACACCAAGGGATGTTACCTTTATCCAAATAACCTTTACACAAGCGATCATTTGTACTGCTTGCAAGATGAAAAAGCAGTCGAGGTAATCAGCAAAATGTCAGTTTTACTTTCAGAAGAGTTTGTTACAGACCCCAGCAGAATCCGGGGCACCTTGGGGATGGAGCTGTCATGCAGCAGGGGTCGGAGGTGGAGGGAGGTTAGTCAACATCCCAAGCAGGACACCTGCACTGATCCAGTGGTCATATTTCTCCCCACGGGATTAGATGCAGAGTGGCCTCCCCAAAGGCCACTTACCCGTCAGACTGTGATCTGAACCACTTGGGGGCTTCCAGATCAGGTTGTTGCTGAAGACTAACAACCCGCATTTCTCAAGATGCTCTGCCCTTTTGTTTGARGTAGCTTCATGCCTGCTAGCCAACCTGATACCTCAATCATGGCAGATTAATGTCACTTTGCTTACACCCTTAAGAAAAAAGAAAAGAGAAAAAACCTTTCTTCCAAAAGGCCATTGTGCAGGAAGAGACCAAGATTAAACAGCGCTATCGGTTGGTGTGCTGTCTGTTCAGCACCCTGACAGTCAGATTCTGGGTGCTGTTCCTCTGTACCCTTCACRAGGGAGACTCCACACTGTCACGTGTACCGAAGGCAGCATTATAACTCTGGGCCACATAAATCTAAATGCAGTCAAGCCTATGAAGTGGCAGTGAGTGATAAATAGTTTATCTTTATCAGAACCTCTGAGCCTTATTACATGTTCAGCAATTGCACGTCCACAATCACACCAAAATGAATTTCAATGGTCTTGTGGCCAGCTGTGCTGGCGTGTGGGGTGCGATGAGCTCGTCGGGCTTTTACCTTTAGCCCTTTGGAAGGGGATGAGGCTGCTGTTATGGCAGGGTCTGCAAAATGGAAACCATTTCAATTTGATTTTTGGAGGTGATTTAATCATAAATCAATGACAAAYTGTCCCTAGAGAATGTTTATAACCTCACCTTCTTTTCAACCCCACTGCAAGCTTATTGTATTTTATGTGATCAGAGAGAGATGAAACTGCTCTCTCTGTCTTTGGTTTACCGCCCCGCTATTAGTGTCTGTGTATATAAAAATATGTCTGGTCACAGAGGAAGCCAGGGAATAGGACCTCTGTTAGCTCCTCAGTCTGCTTCAGAAGTGACAGCTGAAAGGTCCTGTGTGACAACCTAGAAAGAAAGGAAAATCCTTTTCTAATATCACAGGTCTGCCAAAAGATGAGGGGAAAGGGGACTGCATTCCTAAACTTCCGTTTCAGCTTTTTATAACCCAACATGACAACAGCAACAAAGACATCTCTCCCATCAATTTTCATATTGAAAATCCTACAAACTGKTTTTTTTTTCTTTTCGTGTGTTGATTCTCATCGTGATTGCAGGAAAGGAACAGCTTGAGAAGGCACATGCCTCCTGTGAAATAACCAAAACTCCAAACCGCTACTGCTGTCTGTTCTGTTCCTGCCCTTCTGATCTATGCTAATTGCTAAACTTTGAACATTCACTTGAAATTTTCTGTGGGTAATGTGACTCTCCTCAAATGAAAATACATGCCAGAAATTCTTTTCTAACTGAAGTACAGAGAATGACATTTAATATAAGTGTTTAATCATTATTAATTGCTTTGGCATTCATTGCAGTCTCGATGGGTTCATCTGAGCGTACAGTATCATCTAGAATAGCCTGAACAGGTAGATATGCCAGACCAGAGTAAAAGAGTAGCGGATCCTCCTAGAAATGTTATTGAAAACAAAACTCCAAGTAGTCATCAAGCAAATCACACCTATTCAGTCATGGAAAAAGCATCCCAGAACCTTTCCCAAGAGAATCCCACATGGTGCTGTCTTCCAAGACCAGAGAAAATGGTCAGGGATTCTCCCAGACCTGGGCTCAGAGCCTCTGGAGAATACTTGGAGCACAATTTTCCACTGTGGTCCTTTCTCTTTTAAGAAATATCACTGTAAAATCAGGACTCTCTCTAACCTCTTAGCACATGGGTGTTCTGCAAAGTTCTCCACTCTCCTGTTAGAGAATCTCTCCTAAGGCTCACAACCTTTTCCCAGAATCAGAAACACAGTGCCAAAACCTGGCAGATTTAGGATTTAGTACACAGCTCAATTGGGGCAATATTGGGCAATAGATTTTTTTTCCTCAAATACAGAGAAATATTATACAACTTAGTTTTAGATGAAAATGAGTTTAAAATCTTATCATTCCTTTCTCTCTTCTTGTAAGTACACTTTTCTTCATTTCAGCTATAGTGGAACAGGGTGAAATTTTGTAATATTAGACATCAGAAGTTTGCTGTTAAATAATACTAAGTCAGTCTATGGCATTGAAAGATTTAGTCCATTTTTATTGCTGAGAATTGGATGGTGTGAAAACTGGCACCAAAAAGAAAAGGTAAATAGAGCCTGAGCAGTGAGAAGGAAAATAGTTTTACTGAGAAAACTTATCCTGACAGGAAAGGAAGTGAATTTTATTTTTAAAGCTATGTTTCTGAGCAAGCAGAACATGGGCTTAATAAACTGTATGACTATCACTGCATGAAGCAACGGATGCTAAGAGATCACGAGTTAAAAATAAATGTTTCTGAGACATAATACATTTATTTATATGACAATTTTTATATCACATTTCAGAAGGTGAATTTACTGCTGAAGATAATGCCACGGGAACACTTGGATATCTATGCCTGTGTTTTACGTGGTCCGAGGACAATTCTCTCCTTCTGTGCTACCTGTTTAGTCACCCCTCCCTATAATATTCTGGTAATGCATTTCTCTAACATATTAATATTTGCGCCTTAGCTAGGATGGCTTACATTTACAGTTGGGGAAGCTTAAATAGCAGTCATCTGTCCTTTTAGACATAAAATTTGATATTTTATCCTAATGCAAAAAAAAAAAGAATAGCTATGATACCTAGACACTTATAAAGATTAGTTAGAACCAGCTAGAAACATTCAAATAGCAAAGTTATATATTCTTTTACGAAAACATAGAAATGTTTAGCTGTGCTAGTTTTGACCAGGTGAAGGTATGAATATCTGAAGTTCTCTGTACAGGTAGGAATCTTCCTGGAGAAATAGCTTTCCTGCAGAAACTTGTTAATTTTTCAAAACCAAAAGTTTGTGCTCGCCCCCCAAAAAAGGTACTTCAATAAAGATGGCTACAGGGATTAAAAAAAAAAAAAAGGTCAGAACTTGTGTCTTTATAGCCTTCCTTGTCTCAAGTGAGCGGCCCCAACACTTTTTAGTGTTAGTCATTCTGAGGTGAGCAAGATCAGAGGCCAGTTTGCACGGGGAGGTTAAGGTGTGTCCTCCTTAATTCACGTGATACGACTTGTGCTTTTAAACCCGAGAAGGGAAAGCAGCTTCCCCTTTCACARCATTTTCACCTGCCCTGAATGAGGTCTAATCTATCTCATGGCTCGTTTCTCCGGCTGGAAAATAGATGAACACATTCAGATTCATCCCCATGGATGTGAAATTAAGAAAACTTTCACAAGGAGATTGAAAAATATTTTGCAGTTTSTTCTATTTAATATTACTAGTGACTGAACAGCATTATCAGAGTCAAATAATTAAAAAARGAGACTTTTTACAGCATTATCCTTTTTCAAAGTGCAAAAAGCTGGATAGCTGATAACTACTTTAGCAATTAAAGACACCAACAAGACTGTAGCTRTTTCAAACTGAGTTCTATCAAACACTGCTGAATTTCAAACTATGGGGTTCCGTCTTTAATAACCAACAGCTTGATGTCTAACTGCTTACCTTATGGCACACTAATGCAGGTACCTAGGGACACATGGTAATGGTAAAGCAATATTGTGGAACTTTTTATAATGCCCTGCAATTTTAAGTTTATGCATTTTTTTTCAAGTCACTAGTGAAATGTAATTCTYTGTTACATTTGGAACTTGCCACAGTTGTAATACCAGCAGTTATATGAACTTCATAGACTTTAACAATCTGAACAATTATTAGTGATAGAATCATCAGAAACATAATTATAAACTATCAAAGATATCTGAAGCTTTTTAATACAATTGCAAATAATAGYTAAAATAGATTTCTAGGTGTTGAAGGGGTGGCTACAGGTTGAATGACTTAGTCATGAATGACTTAGGGCAGGTAAATTGTCATTCTGTGCAACAGTCACTGTTCATTACCCAGAAAAATGGACTATGATTTTGTATCATCATATTAAACACAATTAGTAGAAGAGCTACAAAAAATCCTTAAATCCTTATCAAATTTCCTCAATTTTAAATTATGTSTTTTAAGGCCATGCATCAAAACCTCCCATTTTTAGAAGATGCAGAAGAAATTAAGAAATTGTCCATTGTCTAGCAGTACTAAGCTCATTTGTAATTGTTCATCAAGCTATTGTCAGAGGCACTGGGCTAACAGAGAAAGCCAACACGGGGAGAAACTGGGGAGATGTTCAAGAGAACAGAGCAAAAAGAAAGAAAGGAGAAGGGACTGTGTACCTAAATACATATATTTGTATTAAAATAAATTTTAAAGAAGCTGGTGAAGTTCAGTGTTTGCAACTGCAAAGTCTCTGGAGACTTGGAACTCCAGTAAAGATGTTCAGATTACCAGAAATCTGAGCATCTGCAGGCAACGGCTGATGTCTAAACATGAWGATCTAATGCTAGGGTTAGAAACAGTTTAATTTTTTATTCCTGTCACCAAACCTAATAATCTAGCTGAACATTATGAACAGTGAGAAGAGAAGCGAAGGATGAAACAACTAGCTCACAGGACACACAGACCACAGGCTTCCAGAGTCTTGATTTAAAACCTAGTCCTAGATCCATGTCKCACTCACTGATATTTCTAAGACTCACAAGTAGGAAGTACAGCACAACTGTTTGAGATATGGTTACCACTGAAGCAGACTAACAGAAAGGGATTAATGAACTCCAAGAGCACATTACGACGTCACAGAGCACAATCTGCAGACATTTGCCTCATTTCTGCATTTCAACACCACAACCATGAGTTTGGCCGGTTTGACCGTCTCTAATGTAGAAATGCTCCACTGCTTTAAAACCAAGATAGGGGTACTTTGGTCCCTCCTCAGATAAAAGAGTTAATCCAGTGATTAATTACTACTACTTATTAAAAAACAGGTTTTTCTTTCTAATCTGATTTTGTCTAGCTACAAAATCCATTGTTTTTACCTTTTCAGATGAAAAGCTATAAGTAACCAGCTGTATACCAATATATACCAATGTAACCAATGTATAATGATCATATTTTTTAATCTTACCTTTGATAAACTATCTTGGAAAAATAATGGACTAAGCCTTTGGGATCTCTGTTTTGTGTGGTGGTTTTTTTTTGTTTTGTTTATTTTTTGTTTTGTTTTATTTTGTTTTCCAAACTTTGACTGTTTCTCATAGTTCTTCCCTTAGCCTCTCTCCAGTTTTTCAGTATCTTTTTTGGAAMCATGAGGATGAGAGAGAATATTGAAATATGATTCAATATTCCGTATAGATTTGAGGCGTTTCCATCTCCCTGCTTCTATTTTACATTCAAAGATGTAAGCCTGTAGGAATTACATTGCTGTCTTAGCTGCAGCCTGGGAACTCAGTTTCTCTTGATTATCTGYGGTGATTCTCACACCAGCTTTAGAGCTACTGAATTCACATCCACAGCTTATCAACACATCTTCTGAGCCTAAGCTCAAGTTTAGGTATGGGACTATTAAAAAAAAAACCTTGGTTCAGATAAGCATATTCTATATAATTTACCCCTCTATGATTTTTGTATCTATCTGTAAATTTCAGCGTGATGATTCAAAAATAATTAGTAAGACAATTGAACAGCAATGAGCCAAGAACAGATGTCTTGTCCCTGCTAGATAATTATTTTCCCATTTACAATAATTCTTTGAGACTTATTCATTAGCCAAGTTCCAGGTAATATCGGTAATGTTTATCTCACATTCTGTGGTTTATTAATCAAATTGCATTTCTAGTGCTCTTTGTGGAAATGGTCAATTGTAAATGTTGAGGGTTTTTTTATCCTTTGGCTGAAAAGTAAATAATTTTCCTTTTTGTGAACAAAAGGTCAAAGCTCTCCAAAGAGAAAACATTATTCTGAAAATCTCAAGAATCTTTAAAAGATATTTTCTGGGATGAATCCAGCAAATTAAGGGCACCTTCTTTTTTTACTATAAATATAGAATATTCATTTCATTTGAGACTATCCAACCTATTTGAGAACTACAGCTACTGAGAAAATCTCTGAATCAAAATCTGCACACCAGTATCATACATAYCTTGGACCATAACTTTGTTCAGATAACATTTATAAAGTCCATGTGTCTGCTACAGCCTAARCAGACTCATGGTAATGGGTATGTAGCATTACTTGAGCATACAATTACCACTAATTATTTAATACATSCTCATTAGAACTTGCACTTGGGAGAATGATGACTAACATTTCAGAAATACAAATGTTGTTTAATGCATACTGCGTAGAWAATTATTTTCTTGAGCTACATCAAATATTCTTATCTAATAAAAGGCATTATATTTTCTTTCTTTTTTTCTGCTTAAGTACTTTTAAGAGGCAAGATTATGTGAAGGAAAAATAAACATATTCAAGGACAAGAGATTTAGAATAAGTAAACACTATTTGTGTGCAATCTATTAAGAGCACAGGAATTAAATTTTGGTCTAAGGTATCTCGGAAATCTTTTGTCAGCACCCACTGCTTCTCAGACATCTGAAAGGCAGAACTTTCATACAAAGACATTTAAAAAGACAATATTGTGAAAGGATGAAGAAACAGACTTGTCATGAAAAAACTATGGGAGAATAAGCTGGATCAGACCCAAAAAGCCTAATTATTTTAAGGAGTGGAAGTTGGAGTCTTCAGCTATTTCATATTAGTCAATTGTGTCTGAATTTTTATGTCACAAGTGAGAGTATTTGCTTGTATTTTYTCCCCCAGTTGTAGAAAGTACCTGTATGGTGGTCACTTTGCTATAGAAAGGTCTAACCTAAATGAATCACATTTCATGCAGTGATTCCACGTTAGTTTACATGTTTTCACATCATTTGGCAAAATAAAGTCAAATTTGAACTGAAAACCAAGTGCAGTTTAACAGTGCACTTAACTGCTAGAACGTAGTACAAGGTTTAATACAAAAAATGTTTTATCCAAATCTATTTTCAGGGGGATTTGGGAACAGCATAAACATGCCCACATTCTCTAACACAGGCAGCCTCAAAATCTATGCACCTACAAGCAACCTAGACCTAAGATGTGCTTTTGAGTTATCTACCCCAAACCCCAAGTATTTATAGACAAGAATCTARCTCTCAAATCCTGGGAAAATCCTAGCATGATTTTACTGGTAATATTATAATGTCAGAATTTCTTCCTTGGCATTTCACTGAAACTCTTGTTTTAAAGGTTGCTCGTTAGAAAAAAGCTAGGTAAACCCTTCTACCCCRCATCCAGCTCTGTACATTGAAAAATCTTTTAACTAGAAAACACGTTTCTTGGGCTTTCAACAGCATTGAAAACCAGTTTTCCTCCTGTACCTGAAAAAAAAAAAGGAAAGAAATAAAAATGTGGGTGCATTTGGGAGTATTTGTACTGTTGACTGACTGGCACTTTCAGATAAATTGTTCATGGTCCAAGTACTCAGGTGCAGAGTTTACACAATTGAATTCTAAGTGCAGGAAGCAAGCAGAGTTTGACACCCACTATATCAACTATATCATAGGTTTAAAAATATATCTCTTTGAACCCGGAGGCCTGTCTGTGCTAGARCAATGTTTGCGTAACAGTCAGGACGGCAGCTCCTAAGCCACTCACACGCCTGGGAAATATCCTCTGTAGACACCATCCTGTACCCTCCGATCTCGGAGTGTTTTGGTAGGGCCCGTAAAAGGCTTGTGTGTTACCTTAAGTGTGCTTGGGGAGGACTGGAGGACTTCTCGTCACGGAGGGAACGTGCAGTGTTTCATGTTTAAATCCCTATTTCACACTGAACAAAGTTCAATAATAACCAAAAGTGCAGAGAGTTTTGAGTCAAATAAATAAAAGGGATTAGAGAATGAAATCTATAACTTAAATGAGATGAAATGTGCTTTAATTTAAGCATRYGCTTAAATTAAGRCATATAGGCAGCSCCTTATCTTCTGTAGGACCACACTTGACTGTTTTTCTAAACTTATGCAAACATATTCACCAATGTRCACACTTTTTACTCAAACTTTGCAAAATAACTTTCCCATAATAAGCACTAGGTATAGGAAAACTGGGGCAGGGAAAGGCAGTGACTTGTCCATGGTAGGGAAGGAAGGAAGTGGAAGGCAGGAAACAGATCCATGATTTTCCCTCCAGATGCTAGACGGGAGTGGAATTCCTCCTTTCCGGCAGCGTCAGCAGGACTGGCAAGGTCCCARGCTGCAGGAATCGGAACTGCCTGCTCCTTGGGGTGGGGAACAACTAAATGTCTCATTACTAGGGCAGTGTAGCAAAAACTGAACTGTCACTGCCAATACTGCGAAGGGCCTCTGGATAAATAGAGGAAAATCTCTTGGGCTGTTAATCTGGCATCTTTCATGAGCACTAAATTCAACCAAAAAAATTTAAGAAGGAAAAGGTCATCCACCTAGTTTAGCAGAATGACACAAGTTGTACTGGCCTATGATAACCCAGTACCAGCACGGAAGTGACTCTGTTTTCAAAGGAGCTGCAAAGGTGCGGCTAGAACGCCACACTCAGCATAACTAATTTATTCTTGCAGTGTCTTCAGGCTGCCAAATGCATTTTAAAATAAGAACCGAACTGCATTTTGAATGCRTCCTTTCAGCAAAACTCACAGTGTTGTTTAATTGGGAAACAACAGAAGTGGACCGCTGTCTCCTTTTCAGGCAAGAACAGTGCAAGAAATAATATTTCTGTTGTGTCAGCATAACAAAGCTGTAGGTGACAATTGCATTTTCCTTTCAGTTTTAGCCTTAATAGGTCAGTACAATCACTATTACCCTAAGCCTCAGCTTGCCATATCAAAAAAATGAGAACAGACAGGCACCACTTTAAGACACTTGGTACAATTTACCTTGACTTAATGAGGTCTTTCTGTGGGAGTATGGCTGGAAGTACAAACATATTTTCACATCTTTCTTTAGTCACATCTTTCTTTAGTGCTTCATAACATTGGCTGCTTTCATAATATTGGTTGTAGAGATTCTTAGCTTGCTCAGAACATCTGGTCAGCCTCTTTTGAATATATTCTCCCAGCTTTCATCTGGGGGAGTATTTCATCTGCTTAAATGTTAACAGACACTAACTTAATGTTCATCAGGTTCAGATCCTGTTAGGACAGTCTATTTAATGCAATATAGGCCAATTACAAATGAATGAGCTGTAGTTTCACAGAACACCACACTTTCTACAATGTGAGAAATCTTTTAATGTCAGTTTAAATCATAGATTCATAGAATTCTTAAGGTTGGAAGGGACATTTAGAGATTGTCTAGTCCAACCCCCCTGCACAGACAGGGTCCCCTAGAGCATGTGGCACAGGGTGRTGTCCAAGCRGGTTTTGAAGATCTCCAGAGAAGGAGACTCCACCACCTCTCTGGGCAGCCTGTKCCAGKGCTCTGTCACCCTCACTGTCAGATGATTCTTTGCTAAAAGAGCCAAATGCTTCTCAGGCACCTAATGCTGGTGACAGGGATGAAAGGGAGCCACAGCCAGGATGCTCATCCTCTGGTCAGTGCTTTGAGAACCACTCGGAAATCATAGGTCAGGAATCACCCATTAAGCAGAGTCCTGAGTATAGTTAGACCTAAAACTGACACGTGGGATTGGATCTTAGCTGTGAGTACTCCCCTTAGTTTAATAGAGGAAGCTGCAATTGGATAGGAACAAAAGCAGCTGGATCTGGCTCTGAGTGTTTCTAGCAAATTGGCACCCGTGCTGCAGGCAACTATATTAAATATTCATAGCAAGTTAACATTTCTGAATTGATAGCTCTTCAAACAGGAAACAAAAATAAAACCACAGTTTGTAAAAATATGCCTATTCTTTTGATTAATTTATTCCATCTGTTTTGCACAAAAAATAATCGCTGAAAACATGGACTTTCATGTATGATTGTTGTCACTGGTGCAAATGAGCGGAAATTTCAGGAACTAGAATTTTCTCACCTCTTTTGCATGGAGTAATTGACAATACAATCTGCATGAGAACTGCAACTCAGGCTTACAGTTCCTGAAAGGGAATTAAATAGGCATGTGCGCTGTCCCAAGTGCAGCTTCTGAGATAATTAATATAATGTTTAGAACAGCAAACTATATTTTTGACACCTAAAATGTAAGTTCTTGTGATTTATGTATCCCTGAGAGAGGAGGAAAAAAACACCACTATTCATAACAGGACTATACTGACATCAGGCATGGTATGTTGTCCAACATAAGCAAGGCCATAAATCAAAGAACACAGTAGCCAAATTTTTAAAGGGAGAATGTATTCAACCGAATGAGAACTATCCTTGACTGTCCTTGTTTGGATATAAAATCAAGATTCAAGTGTAAATATGAATAAAACTAAACATGTAAGCATATAAAATAACTTTAGCTATATCCTCAGAATAAAGCCTCCAAAGCAGGAAAAATGAGAAATCTCTTCCTGTGAGATTATGTAATAGATGAATTTGTGTCTTAGGACACAAGGGAATACTGTCAACTCATAATTTAGATGACATAAAAATTAATCGAAAGAGCTTCTTTTGATGCCTGCTCCTATCTTTGTGCATGTGGGGGCTTTGTGTGCAAGGATATGAGGATGTATATGTGGTTTTCAGTTCTTTGGTACCCTTTATCTTCTTTTTTCTTTTTGCCTGGAAGATCAACACAAACAAACAAGAGAAGACTGAGTAAGACACCTCATGCTGAAAGTGTCTCTCCAGGAGATGCCTTTCCCACACAGCACACCATGGGAGCACAGGGCTTCCCACATACAACAGCCTGCAGGCCTGGGGGCTAATTAGTGATGCAAAATGTTGTCTAAAGCAGGCACTTGACTAAAGAACAAGAAAAACGTAATCTCACAAAATCAAGGAGTCTGTTGTACCAGCAAAATGGAATTTTTTTTTTTTGTCCTGTTGTTCCCCACTGTGAACACTCAATATGAGAAAATCTTTTAGTTGTTTCCCTGATCTCCAGTTGGTTATTCTTGAAGAGCTGCCAGTTTTCCCCTCTTCCCTCATGGCTATATCTCTCCGTGCACGGTGTGTTCAAGGCAGAAGGGAAATGTTACCTTCAGCGGTGGATTCTTGTCCCTGTTAAGAAATTCTGCAGCTGAGGAATTATGCAGGAAAAGATAAATCCAGGTCACCCCCACACCAGCAATCCCCAGCTGCTGTGATGGCCCCTGGAAGTGAGAGCAGTCAGCCTTGAAATTTCTCTGGTTCTGTAACACGGCTAGAAGCAATGCCATCTAGTATGCTGTTGGTGTCATAGAAATTAATACGGTGTAAACACTGCTCCTTTGCTACTCCCCGCCTCCAGTGGCTCTTTCTTTCCCTTTCAGAAAAGCAGTTGTGTTGATCAATAATGAGAAAATCTGTTAAAACCAGGGAAAATGGTTTGCCTTGTGAAAACTGGTTCTCTGCTGTAAACATTGGCTTTAAATGGCGTGGACCGTAGCTGCACTCTGGACTGAGCAAGCCATCAGAAACTGCTCAGCCTAGTTCAACTTGAAAGGGGCAGTCACTGCTGTTTCTATCAATCAGCCTCAAAGTCGACCCCTCTCCCACCCAACTTCTGGTCAATGCCAAGGGACTGCAGGATCAGGATCATTAAGCAGTGCTGAATGGACAAGTCCTAAAGTGAAGCAGAGGGACAGTCAATTGTAGGCGGAAAGCAGCAGATTTATGTCCACTAGGTGGAAGAAAAATGACTCCTAAATGGGCTGGAGCAGCTGTGAAACTAGTCTGCCACAAGCAAGGATGAAGCATGGGAATCTCTGAGAAGAGCCTCTTTGCTACCCAGCTCTCAAAGCAATTGCCATAGATGAAAGCAGGGTGCTTGCAGAGCAGGCAGTGACAGGGCTCAACTCTTAAATAGCAATCTGGTCCCCAGGATGCTCCCAGGTCACCTATCCTTGTGGCAGCCTTCCTGATGATGACGTGACAGGAGRGCAGGAGTGCAAGGGACTCTCCCTCCAAATATGCAGATATTTCCCCAAAAGAAATGTATTAACTGGGAGATACAATATGAAAATGACTGGTCTCCATGTATGGTAGGTGTAGGGGGAATCGCAGATAATCAGAGCTGCTGTATGGTAAGAGTGAGCTTCAGCTTTACCAATCAAAACCGATCTCAGGCATATAAATTTTTAATTCACTCCTCTTTTAGTGTGCTAAATCTGGACAAGATCAGTCTTTGCTAGTTAAATTCATGCATCAGGGCAATTGTTCCATAATCTCTCAGATAAAATTCTACAATTGTAAAGCCTAAAGCAGAAATAATTTTATGCTGCAAGTACAAACTATGCTTATTTTTCCAATAACAGAGAAAACAACTATATATTACATTCTAGAGGGAAGCATCTACTGGGTGTAGTGTTATAYCAAAATGTAAAAAACTCAAAGAAAGGCTCAAGGTTAAAATGAGGAGTTGGAGGTATATTGGAGAAAATRTAGCATCTTTCATTTCTCTAAAAGAAAGTTTTCAAACCCTGTGTCTCATGAGCCATGACAGAGAGTGAAAACTGAGAAGATGGAGCAGAGTAAAAAGCTGGACACCGAAGCATGGAAAGATGTACGCTTGGTGTTACTTAGAGAGACAGGTGAAAACAACGGCTAAGTGAACAAGTGAGAATGAAAGGTCAAGAAAATGCTCTTAAAAGCTCAAGTGGCAGCAGATGGTCATACTGCAAGATTGGAAAACAGRGAAACCCTACTTGTGAAAAAATACAGACCAATAATATAAGTTCAACAAAAGATGCCATCACAAATGAAACTCTGTGGATGGCTAGAGACAGATAGATCAAGACTTTACCCAACAGGGRAATGATTAAAGGCCTTGGGTGACAACACTCCTTTGCAGTTCTTTGGAGCAGGCTAGATTAGTGCAAAGTACAGGAAAGCCAGGGCATGCCTGAATGCACTGTGCTCACTAGAGGAAACCTGGACAGTGTTAATAAGTACAAATACTTGCGCTTTACTTGATCAAACATTAACCAATTTCACATCCATCTGCTCCCGTTTGGATAGCAGCCTGGATATGTCATATTAACTGCATATGCTTCTAAATTACCATCAGTTGTATCCTCCACTAAATAATGTTCATAATTCAACAATGGGCTGAACAGAACAAGGGCTATGTTCTCCTCACTAATTTCAGCAAGAATGCTTGAGGACAGGCCTGGGAAATCACATCCCATGCCCTTAAATTCACTCCTAGTTTTTAAGAACACTACTTACAGCATCTTCTTGCACCCAAATCATCAGAGAAACACATTTAAATAAGAGAGAAGCAAACAAAACACAGACTTGTGAGCCAAATATTTTATTTTTTTAAACATATACAGTCACACAACCTTCAAAAGCCTTCTCCTAAACAACGGCAAGTTGAGCATATAAAGGATAAATCTTGTTTGCAATAAGTAGTGAGAGTTTGGGAACTGATTTAAGGCGACAGTATTTGATCCAGTGAGGTAGTAGGGGGAAAAACAGTCTAGCCTTCCTTTATGGTTTAATTTTGAGCTTGTATAGCCCATTCCTTCATTTCAATTCCTCTCATTAAGGAGTTGTCTCATTTTCTGTTTCTCTCATTAAGGATATAAAGTTTAAAAGGTGGCAACTAACTAGCAGATATAGTGTTTGAACAGTGAATTGAAATCTAACGGCCTCTACTTTTGCTCCCAATTACATCCATATGAAGATTCTCGTAATTTTGGTACTAATTGCAAGTACAGACGCTATTGAAGTCACTTATCTGCGGCTCTTGAGATTTGTCAGAAGAAAGAAGGTAAAGTGGCAGGCTGAAGTGACTGCTTTTTGTTTACTTATATGTGTTCTCTGATCACTGGCAGAAATAAGCTTCAATTTTGTATTACTGAATGAAGTCACCCAGGCACTGAGGAAGATATGGAGCAGCAGAAGGTTCCAAAATTCACCCACATAGTGCTACAAATTGATGTCAAGCTCAATAATAGTGAGGGAAACAGTAAGAGTCAGTCTAGTAATTTTTGTTGCATAGATGAAAGAAAATCTTCATTCTTGAAAAGACCAAAAATTTTATTTGGCAACCTTTTGCTTTCAGCTAGAGGCCCATTAAAAATGGTGCCAACTGGCCCAATATTCTCTGGAACTTCACTCCTCTCCCTCCCCTGCTCTGCAATCAGCCATGGTAAGATATCTGCAGTTTGAGATCATATGTGGCTAGCAAATATTTTTTTCTTAAAAGTTTGTATAGTTGCTTGTCGTCTGGATTGAACAGATTTATATGCATGCCTTTAAAAA
Organism: Eudromia elegans; assembly: GCA_003342815.1. Lineage (NCBI taxonomy): Eukaryota > Metazoa > Chordata > Aves > Tinamiformes > Tinamidae > Eudromia > Eudromia elegans. The sequence continues at coordinate 850,034 of PTEX01000053.1, read as the reverse complement.
AGCCCTGCTAACTCAGACAGCAAATGTGCTCTTCTTGCTGCAAATACATCAGAAGCTTATAGACTCTAAGAACTACTTGCCCACATTCTCCTCTCTGAGGGAAAAAAAAGACATTTTTTTCTAACTAAATGGAGGCTTGAAAATACCCAACCTCCTAAAATCTAAATCAGCATCAATGAGACAGTAGGATAACTGTCATGTAACTTGCATAGAAATTATAGTCCCTTCACAAAAAGGAAAAGCAGATGCCGAGAAAATTGCCGGCAACAGCTGGAAAGTTATGAATTCTTCGAGAAAGGTTTGGTTCTCCGATCTCTCTCAGTAATAACAAATTATTATCTTCCTCTGCCTTTTTTTCATGTATTTAAAGAAGAAATTAATTCTAAACGTAAAGAGATAAATACCAGTCTGAAATAGTAATAAAGCTGAATTCTCTAYTTTTTTTGATGATCACAGCAGCTTGAYGGTTTCTAAATACTCTCCACCATGTCCAATAGTAACTAAGGATTTAAGCTCAAGTACTTCTTTAGTCTAAAGTCCACATTGTTCTGCTCCTTGCCTCTAGAAAACTCTAAATCAGTATTTTTCAGAGACATTTCTTTACCTTTGCAGTTAATGATTAGCGCTGTGATATTTTCAGGCACTATCTGTGTCTTCCAACAACTCTTCCTTAGTCCTTGCAGCACCTGCATTTTGATGCTCAACCTGCTACCACTGTCTGTAGCACATGGGAGTTTTCCAAGAACAGCCATGGCCATTCTCTGAATAACGTTATTWAATGGAACACTTCCTAAATGAAAAAAGCACCTTCCAAACTCCTTCCAAACAGTCCTGAGCTGGTTTAAAAATCCTCCCCACCATACAGGTGAGCTGCTGCAGGAACTCGAGGACCCTTGTCTGCTGTTCTGTCGTTTAAAAGCACCATATGTACACCACACTGACAAGCAAATTACTCTAACTCTCTCAATGTATGGGATCACTTGGAAAGGGGTAAAGAAAGCTGTTTTATCGTGATCGATAAGGCTTTTCCTGAAGGATTAAAATTTGCATTTTAAAACTGCTGGCTAAATTTTCTGGCAGATTTTTTTTGTGCACTGGGTGTTTCTATCTGTTCCCACTAACCACTTGCCAGCTTGGGTTTATATTTTCCATGTGTGCTAGTGATACTCTCTCTTCACATTGCCCAAGGGCATGTGCAAGTGCTTATGTTTGTAATCTCACTTGCACAAATATTGCTTGTAATTGCTTTTTGCCTCTTTTCCTTTACTTGCCAATTACTATTCTGAAGATGGATAGTAACCTGTGGTCTCARTGCCTATTTCCTATTAAAACAAACTGGAATTCTTCTGTGATCAACATCTTGTTGTAGGCTTATGGCTTCAGTCATACTAGAAAAAATATATACATCCAGCCAGCCTACTGAGGAAAAGCTTTTTCCTGAAAGTTTGTCCAGATTCCCACTATGTCAGTTAGCCTAGTGAATGCTATAATGCTCCACACGGTTACCAGATTTTTGCAAAGTGGCTTTTCCAAAGGGGAAAAAAAATAAAAAGACATAAAAAGACATTTTGCTCGGGCTGGTGCCACCGTTGCCCACTGCTGCCGGAGCCGCCGGCTCGCCGCGGGTGTCCGCGGGGCCGGAGCGGAGCGTTGCTCCCGAGGGCTGCACAGCACTCGCTGTCACAGCGACTGCCCTGCTCTGCCCCCCTTCCTGGCGTCACTCCGGGGTGTCACCTCTCTTTGCATCCGGTGTTGTCTCTTCCTCCTTCCTCCCCTCCCTCCTTAGCCGAGTGCAGCGTGAGCGCTCGGTGCCTATTCTGGGTGTCCCGTTACCCAAAGCGCCCCAGTAGGGCGAGCATCAATCACTGGTGTCAGTTCTCCCTTTTGGGAACTGCGTGGTGAGGAGGTGGACAGGCACACGGACATGATTTAACCCTTATCAGACCATAACTTCCATAAGAACTACTAACACCGGGATTTTTTTTAGTGCTAGCCAGAAAACATGAAAGAACATTTTTTTTTTTTCATTTTTAACAGTAGCCCATGCTCCCTGCTCCTGAATCATGCCCTATGGATACTGCCATTTAGGATGTTACCAGCGGTTGCACTGCTGCTTGTACGGCGACCTAGCTGAGACGTTTCTGTTTGTTGYTTCCCTCAATTTCATGGGCCATTTAATGGGGTAACCGGTTCTGTATTTCCAGGAAGACCACAGCCTGGCTGTCAGACTAAGGGAAGGGGATACAAATGCCAGGTACACTATGTAAGGTTGTATATCACCTAAATGGTGAATACAGTGTCATATGTACAGGCTCCGCCAGCTGCTGGCTTGTTTTCACTGTTCACTACACATTCGGTCTGAACGAGACAGTCTCATTACTTTATGTTTACAAGCCTCTGTTGAAGCAAGGACATAAAAATCAGAAATATAGTACCTTACTTTGATTTGGACATACTGAAGATTGCTTTAAAGAGTAGCTCATTTTGTTGTGTGTGTAAAAAAATGCAGATTGAATGTGGTTTTACTTTGCACCTACCCACRTTTTAATACTGCTTTTATATTTTAAAACACAAAAAAGATACAGAAGCGCAGGCCTTATGTAAAATTTATTGCAAATCTTCACARCAGGTTTGATATGGCCGGTGACAAATGATATCCCATAAAGTACCGCATGACTATTTTTAACATAGTTCTCATACATAATTTCCCTGGCATTGATTGCCCAGCGGTACGAACACGCTGAAATACGAGGCATTATAAATGACAGGCTTTCTTATCRTCATCTTTGCAGGACCCGCGCTCACTTGGCTTCATACAGAAGCAAATACAAACAAGTGAYGCTGAGAACTGGAGCAGGGCCGGCAGCGCAGCTCCCGCCACCTCCCTGGGTGAATCACGGCCCTGTGCACGCGGCCACCGCCGCGTAAGGGGAAAGATCCCGGATTCTTTTCAGCTGCTTTGCCTTCTTCCCTGCCACCTTCCCCTTGTTCGTGGGTAATTTCCCTTTGAACCAAGTTGTGGAAGGTGCAGCCTTTCCTACACCAGTATGCCTGGCACTGTGGAGGCTACYCTCATGTCTTGGAATCTCCAAAAGGATTTTCTTTTTTTTTCAGAAATTCTGTTTCTTCATCGCTTTTATGAAAGCACAGTCCTTTGCCTTTCCTCCTACCTTTCTAAAGTTGTTTACTCGTGAAACCTCCTCATTTTTCATCCACTGCCTCCACTTTTGACCCTGATAACAGGCCTAAGCATCRAAACACACTGCCTTTGATTCCACCTTTTGCCCACTTCCTTTATGACACCAAGGAGGTTGGAAGAAGCTCTGGGGTCGGAAGGAAAGTCAGGATCCAACCTGCTCGGGCAAGGGGCAGCCACAGGAGCAGGGGGCGGAGGAGACGCCGTGCATGGGCCCTGTGCCGCGGTGCTGCACACAGGGTGCATCCCGCCCGGCTGCCTCGCACAGGGCTCCTCCCCGCGCCCACAGCGACACGGGGGACACGCCGCGTGGCTTCGCTCCACGGGGCAGCACGAGGCCGCGCCGGGCGCCAGCAGCG